>JAQGAY010000165.1:0-42372 GCA_034698085.1 Polydesmus angustus | reverse complement strand
ATGGCGTTGGTCTTGAGTCTCCCTCTCCTTTAGTTTGTAAGTTATTCAGCCGAGAAGTTTCAAAAAATAGCATTTTCTACATGCAATTTCAGTAGAAAAACGAGAAAAGTTAGAAAAACAAGTTAAATTGATGAGAGGGGGGTTTATGGACCTCCAAGTAGAAAAAGTAGAAAAAACAACTCAAATCAATTAGCTGAAGACTTATGGGCCCCGGAATCGTGTTTCAGATGTCATTTTACATCAAAAAGTCACTTTTAAATCAATTTAAACATACTTTGTTTTTGTGTTTAATTTTAATTTTTAATCAAACTAATGGGTTAAAATACATGGTTTCTAAAATTTCTCGGGCTCATAACTTTGTTTTGCATGAAAATGAATGAGAATGTAAAATGTCCGTTTACTTTTTCCTGAATCAATTCGATAGCCATATTCAATTTATTTTCTCTTTCAAAATCGCTGTTTTAAGATAACGATTGTACAGGTACTCACTTTCTTGAAGTACTGTACAGTATTTTTCTAATTAATGGCTTCCAAGTAATGAATTTAAGGTAAAATTGCACCGGTATTATTCGGTAAATATTCGGTTTTTTTATGCCACCTACCAGAATTGATTAAAATTTTTTAAAAAATGAAGCTCGTTTTCGTCATTTTACCTCTATTCACTTAGTTTTTGTTTTAGGTACAGTATTTATCCACCAAATTTTATCGATGTATTTATCTTGTTTTTTTGATAAACGCAAGCGTTTATTTTCAGCCTGATGAACGGTATGGCCATAGCTTACGGTTTTAAAGAAGTTCCTGATCTGACCGAATTTAACTAATATCCTCAACTAACTTTGGAGCAAAATGGCCGGGCGCGTTTCATAAATGCTGAGAATAAGGTATATACGGCGGGAATTGCTGGTACTTTTGACTAGAAACAAAATTTTGTAAACTAATGTAATTGAAAGAAAAAATTAAGGCAAGAGCAATAATATTATAGCGCTCTTAAAATACTATATAAATTTTGTTAATAAAAACTGAAAAAAATTTTCATCGAAATTTATTTTTTTCTTAAAAAATAAAAAACTTTTTCAAAAAAGTTTTTTTTTCAAACAATAAAAAAAAAACTTATTTTCAAACAACAAAAAATAAATTTTTTCTCAAAAAAAAAAAAATTAAAAAAAATTTGTTCAATTTTTTTTAAATTTAATAAAAAGTAATGTTTAAGGTTACATTTTTACATGTAAACTAAATAATAATTGTTGTTGAAATTTAAGAAAACCTAAAATGTTAAAACAAAAAGTTACAGTATTTCATTTGTGCTTCGAAAGTCCTTAAAGTTTAGCATTAACCAATCTAATATCTCCTAAGAGTTGAATTACATTTATTGTTAATCCATCTTAGCAATTGCAGATAATATTGCTTTCTCCGGTTAAATAGTAACCAAACATACACATCTCATCGTTATTATATAACACAATTCCGTCAAATTTAGTCAGTAATCAAAAACTCAAGTTGTACCGTACATAAATTATTACAATAAAAATGTGCAAAAACGTCAATCATTTTAATATTTCATGCACTGATACACATACTATAAAAATTACAAATGATCGATTCCTAGATGTTGGTTTTTTTCATTAAATTGAGAATTCATCAAGCGATAATGAGTTTCTGTTCAAAGCTTAAATTTGAAGTCACAGCAAAATAAATAAAAAAAACATTTAAATACCGGTACATAAGTCATGCGGTTAAACAACTACGGTTAAAACAAACAACAATAATTGTATGTTAATCAATGATCTTACTTCATTTAGAATATGATACACATGTATACAACTTTTGTAAAAAAATCAAAACTTCTTAAAACAGGTTAGTTAATCAAATATACTGTATACGCAGCAATCGTAACATTTTTCTGCACTAATAGCTGCTGCCTTTATCACTTAAATATTGGTACAGTACCTAAATATGAGAAAAGGATTAAAGAAGTAAATTTGGTCATAGAAACCTGTACATGCGTTCGGTTAACATATTAATTGTAATGATAAGAAAGTGCCCTTTTAATCGATTGCAAACTCATATCATTCATAACTTCTGAATAGACCCACACAAATGTTGACAAGTAAATGCTCAGTTTTATATAATAAATACGTCAATAAATACTGCGCGACGACAATTTAAATGTTAATAGAGCAAAACATCTCGTATGAAAACGCTAAAATATCCTTAGATGCTACATTTTCAGGACTAGTACATTTAAAGACTAATTGAATTCCATTTTCTGAGAGACTGATACAATTTTCTTTTGAGCTAGACTAATTTTTCTAAAAGCTTGTGCTATCACAGCGCATCACCACTTAATAATAGTTTATATCGTAACTATTTTGGATAATGCGAGCACAGCAAAATATTACCACCAATCGATGATGATCTAATCGATATTGTTATCAGACTGTCAGGATAAAGGTATTCTAATTATAATGACAATAGTCAAAATTAAAACGAACTAGATAAATTAGAATTTTTAAAACTCAAAAGTATATAGAGAATGATTAAAAACTAAACTTTAAATATACTTCTTCTAAATTCATCTTCAAATATAATTATATAAAATAAAATAAATAAATACTTTAGACAAAATGTCAAAAGTTTTTCTATCCAGAAATATTTTTCCATGGAATGTTCAATAAATTTCAAACTGGCACAAAATTTCAAGACCATTTTTCCTACATCCGCTAACTTTACAGATTGATATAAAGTACCGACCCTAAACAAGTTCAGTCCTCGCTGTAATTCTCCTTGTAATTGGGAGTGTCAAAAAGTTTACGAGATCATGCACCAAATGTTATGGAGAAAAACAAGGTGGACAGGAAGAGAAGTGCCCGATTTCTTTTTTTTTTCTTTGGATATGGTGACGAAAGCAGTAGCCATGAAAGCATATGTGGTTATAAGGCAGCGGTGACCCAAACAATAAGCCTTGGGTTAAACAAATTTCCAATTTCGCAGTTAACAGTGTGTGTTTGCCCGTTGACGACAAATAGGGCTTCTTCTGCTGGAGTTACCATGTAATTGCCAAAAACTCCGCTGCTTGTTATGGGTCGAATAACGTTAGCCCACTGTGCCAAATTCGCATTCATCGCTTTTCCCACTCCAGTAATCATTTCTACTTTAC
Source organism: Polydesmus angustus (assembly GCA_034698085.1). NCBI lineage: Eukaryota > Metazoa > Arthropoda > Diplopoda > Polydesmida > Polydesmidae > Polydesmus > Polydesmus angustus. Next base: position 39,215 of record JAQGAY010000165.1, on the reverse strand, counting down.
CAGTAGCCAAATTTACAAAAAGAATGTCTTCCTTGTTATTAGAACTGGCGTACAAATCATAACTGTGGCTGACTTTCGAAGGATAAAATGTAATGTCACTTATGTTTAACGTAGTCTTGACGTCAAACAAAAATTTTAATCCAGCTTAAATTAATAATAAATTAATTTCACTAAATTAGTTATTACTATACTGTAATTATAAAGCAAAATTGAAAATACCGAAATGTAACACACACACACACACACACACACATACATACAGAAAATAATATTAAATACTACACTCACCATTCTGGGACGTTTCTTGAGCAACAATTGTAACACTGTGATTTCTTCGATCAATGGTTACGATGTGACGACTGTCGGGGGAAACATGAGGCGATCCATATAAAGTAGGCTTGTGAACTAGCACTGAATCGGTCAAATAGTCGAGTATCAATTGACCAGTTGGACGGTTGGTGATTGGTTCAATGCACTCCACAACGACAAGACCCCCTAAACGTTATACCCAAATATTAAAATTATCTTAATACAAATGGTTTTGTGATAATTTTATCTTACCAACTGATGAAAACGCCAAACCTTGAGGAACACAGTTATAGGGCGTAAGATCTACCGTTCTTACATATTTCATGGCAGCCAAATCGACTTTATACATCCCTCTTTGGTTAGTGTGTGTAGCGTAACCATAACGAAACTTATGTCCAGTATCATGGAATTCGGGAATAAACAAATCTCCAACCAAATCGAAATGACCGTCTACCGGTTCAGGGTGCACGGTATGATGCTTTTTCTTTTGACTTGCATCTCTAATAATCTGAATGGTTTTTGTGCCTCGTTCATCTATTGATCGCCAACATAGTAACCATACTTGATCCAAATGCAAAACATAAAATAAATGAACTGGAATTTTATCTGTTACAATGACCTAAAAGTAAAAAGAAGCCAACTATAATTAAAACATCAATAAATTAAAAAAAAAGTCGAAATGAACTTACATCAACCACAACCATTTGGGTTTTACTAATAACTAAAAGACGATCTTTGTTAGGTTGTGAAGCGTAAATGTATCGATCCGCAACATTGATTGCTCTTCCCCAACTGCAGTTGACTCCTTTCTCGCCACACACATATTCCTGTGTACCAGGAATTATATCGGTCCCTTGAATTTGATGATATAAACGACACGTTGTTGGCTCGTAAACCGATATTCCCAAATCGTGGAACACGAAAAATCTCAACTCTTCATTTGCAGAAGCTAACAAAGTGTTAAATATACATTAAGTAAATAAAATCTAAATATCGTCTAATAATAATTCGCAATTGCACACGCCTGGCTAGCTGTTTCTCGAAAACTCAATCAATTAACAAAAGCCCATGCTGATTGGTTTTGGGGGGATATTTGCGTTATTTCCTCCCCTCCGTCGTTATGGACAAGTTTTCCTCTAAAACATGCGCTTTAATGAAAATTTAAAAAAGATTTCTTACTAGGTGTAGGATCGTCTTGAATTACTAACGAAGATATATCACGAACGGTTCCAGCAGAATTTGAAGCGACGCACATATAGGCGCCAGTATCACTGTAAACAATTTTACGAATGGCCAGCGATGTGCCATTACCTAAAAATGAAAGAGAATGAACGTAATTATAATTTAAACTTTATTTCAATATACATGTACTTACCAATTACATTATATTTTTGATTACTCATTTTTAGCTCTTCATCATTTTTTAACCAATGAACGGTAGGAAGCGGTACTCCATTTGCATGGCATTTAATTGTTACTTCTTCGCCAGGTTTTTTTGACTGTATTCTTGGCATTACTCGAACTTGGGGCATTGCTAATTAAAATTTGAAATAGATATTTTAATCTACAAACAATCGACTTTAACATTTTAGTGTAATTACTTTCTACGTGTAAAACGTGTGTTTGAAATACATCCTTATTGCTCTGAGCATGACAAGTGTAATTTCCTGAATGAATTAACTGCACACGAGTTAGATAAAGAGTTCCATCAACAAAAACCTAAAAAAATAATTCTCATTTTAGAATATCAACCGTCAATAATAAACCCAAGCAAAATTATATTATTTAAAGATTGATATACACCGTACTTTAACTTTTTTGACGATATAGCCTGAAAGTAAATTCATCATAAACCTTAAATTTAATAGGCAATAACCTTAACGTCTTCTTCCAGTATTGTAGCCAAATCAACGTCATTTCTTCTCCATATGATTGGCGGTGGTGGTGTTCCAACAACATCGCATTTGATTTCTACATTATCACCAACATGAGCAATCACGTGATTAATTTCTAATGACTTATCCAAAGAAACAAGTGAAACACCTAAAATATAAAACATGTTTCAGTAAAGTTTTATATAATGATTATACTGAAATATTTTCTCAACAACTTACTGTATAATTTGCTGAATGCTGTATAAAATTCATTGATGTTCAATTGTCCATCTTTATCAGTATCATCAAATTTTATAAGACTTGTCAAACTACACGAAGTCGATAACTGATCAAGGTGCTCGTTTTGTGCAACTTGAAGCAATTCATCGCTATCCAAACCACCGTTGTTGTTTTTGTCATAATGATTAAACATTATGCTCACTAGATATTCTTTATCTTATTAGGCAAAACAAAATTAAAATTTTTGAAAATTTTTATTTTACTAAAATATTTTAACAAACCTTCATTTTTAGCTTTTCCGTTGTCATCATTCATTAATTTGGCGTGATTAAATAACAATAAATTATCCTTGAGAATTTCATATTCTTGAACAGAACAAGGATCTTCTTCTACTTCCTTCTCTTTGATTGCTTTTAGTTCAATTTTAATGCTAGGACTAGTGGTGGTTATTAAATTTTCGCTGCTTGTGCCTTCTGTTGCATTATTATTCCAAGGGATTGACAACTGATCCCGATCAACTCTTTCTACTCTAGAGTTTGACGGTGAAAAATCATACGCCAACATAGAAGCTACAAATTTTAAATATATAAATATAAACAATTTTTGTACTGGTAAAGCATTTTTTACTAGTACAGCTTAATATCAAGTGTAAATATTTCATTCTTATAATTATTCGCAACTATTCATAACAATAATTATAATTGTTGATTTAAATAAAGGATCAAATAAAAACGTTAAAAACCCCATTCTTTTCACACCACTCTAAACATAATCATATAATCAAGCTTATTATAATCTAACCTATTTTGATATTATAATTCGGCGATGCAACATATATTATAATTATGCGGAGATACCGTATTTGATTTGACTGCGGCAATAATTGAGATAGCCTTAATTAAGAGAAGGCAAACACGCAACTCCCAGACGCTGCGCTAGGAAGTGTTCAACAGGGGCAAGAGAGAAAAAACCCAGTGAGCCTCACCATTAATAGTGACCTCAATAATATTAACCTATATTTTATCAGTACATTGTTAAAAGAAACCTCACTATTTTTAGTTATTTAATGACTGTTTTTTTTTTTTTAAATCTCTTACACTAGTAAATATATATTTTTTTAAAAATAATAATTTTTTTTTAGAAACATCTTACCTTTATTTTTTAAGCAGCCATTTTTTCTATCCATTGAAATTGACATTCCCATCAAGCATGAAGCTCGATGTAGCTCGCAGTGATTGAAATAAAGGTTTCCATCGGAACCGCACACCAATCTGACGTGCCTTTTGCAGGTCCGCTGACAAATGCACTGAGCTTGACCATCTCGACCAACTAAGCATTCGTGACCTTTTCCACAATATTTTAACTCGCAAGGATCATCTAGTAAAAGCAAACGTAATCATTACAGTATTACCATACTATTCAAACATTTTCATTTTGTAATCTAGTGACGATCTTTTGAACAAAATCTTTTACCTAGTAAAACCAATGGCTCCTGAGTTATAGGCAAATCAGCATCCCCGCCATTTCTTTCACTTGCAAGATAACTATTATTTTCATCAAGGTCATGGAATTTTGATTTAGAAGTATGTAAAACGTTCAACGCCTAATTAAAACGAGTAAAAAAGCTGATTAAAATACTTGGTTGTTCATCTAAAACGTTAATACAGTATTATTACTGCTTATAACATCAATAATAAACTAAAGAATAATTACGAAAATAGTAAAAAAAAAAGTACTTGCCTTTGATAAAACGGAATTAAATAATAAGGAAACAAAAATGAAGAGCAGATGCTCAAACTTAACCAACATTCCGGACCTGAAAAAAGCCAAAGTTAGTTCAAGCCATTTATAAAAACAATAAGATTTAAAAAATAGTAACATCACTAATAAAAGCAACAGTAATTATTATTATTGCTACTAAGTTGAAAATTATCACACGCGCAGTTTTAATTGCTAGGTAGTAGAAAAACTTTGCTTGTTTGTGTAAAAGTGTTATTAGAGTGCTCAATATATTGTTACACATAGCTTTTAAATATTTGATGCTAAAAATTGATTTAAAATAGAGGAGCATACCGTATCAAGAAAAACTCCAATAAATATTATACGACATTAAAATTAATGCAATTAATGAAAATAAATAACTGAATCATTTGCAATAAAAATTATGTCATTCGGATGAGATACAAAAAACGGCGATGTAAAAGTAATCTTAAATAAATAATATAAATAGTTCTACCGTTAATTTTAATTAAACCTACGGTAGGCCGAAAATATTACGATCAATTTCCAGTAAATACCAAATTCGTGCATGCTCTATTTTACAATTAGCATCAAATAAAATCACAATATAAAAACTAAAAACGTAAAATTATAAACGCCACAAAGCGCCAAACAATTATTTACCGTACTAAAAAGCAAATCTCTCGTACAAATAATAGCTAAATAAGCCTAACAACCACCGAGCGTAATGCGATGAATCAAATTATAACGCTGATTCTCTCTAGTAGCATCAATCTGGCAAGAAATTTCCTTTGAAGAAATACAGTAAGCCACTATCCCGTTGGAAAAATCTTAAATATCCAAACTAAATAACATCTAACCCAAATTATTTTCGCTTAATAAAGAATACCAATAATTGACTGAATTATCTGTTCATTTGTTCACATCATTTAATAATACAAAAGAAAAAAATCTGAAGATAAAATGGCCGCCTGGTTTTAATAGTAGAAAACTCCCCTTAACGTCATATGAATCACATTTTTCAGTCTTCATCGCGAATAGCTTGCCTCGTTTGCTCGCCATCCTTTTAATACTAAATAAAAATTATTTACTTACCAAACGATTTTCAAATCTTCTTCAATACAATGTTCACCGATTAATTTTCTTTTGTTATTGCATCACACAAATTGTTAAAATGGAAAAATCGAGTGCAGTGTGAATTGCTCGCACATGACCAGAACCAGGGAGTAGAGCAGTTCAGGATCCCTGCATAGAGTCTATTCGTCAGATTATCATCTCGGGTTGTACGCACAATGCACCATGCCCTTAACATATTCCTACGAGCTCTATGACGTAGGCTTACATTGGAAAGATATTAAAGCGCGTTGATGCGTTGTCATCCACAACCATTTTTAATTCAATCCATGTAGGGCACTCGATTTTTCTCATTTATCATAATACATGTAATGGAACACAAATTTAAAAAAATTAATTTTTATATTTTTAATTAGAAGCAAATTTATGATTGATTTAAATAATATTTTCAATATTAAAAATAAATTTGTTTATAAATCAATTTTATATTGAATTATGAATTGTATTAATGAAAATAATATAAACATTGTTTAGTATTATTCTGTATTTGGGTATAAGGGTAGGGAAAAAAACTCCCAAACATTTACCTATACAAAATTTAATACCGGTACTATTGATTTAAAAAATATACGAACTAATTTTTATTTTATTTTAAGTGCATAACTTTGAATACCCAATAAAGTTTTTTTTAAAACTTATTAATAAAACATCGTTAAAAAATATTTTATCATGCAATGTTTCCTCTTTTATGCACTGTACAGCATTTACATGTAATGTACATTCCATGCATTGTATCCTATAATACGGTATGTCACAGTCAGTAAAAACGTTAGCTGCAAACGTGCACTGGAGATTTTACTACAAGAATCAGTTCTTTATGAGAATGTATGCGATTCCTAGATAATGTATGCATGTGCCATACAACGCATACAATGTTTATAGAATTTTAGCACACGCTAAAAACACTCTAACCTTGCATACAAAATTATTAGTTAACTAATACAATGCATGTACTAGTAATTTAAAAATCGTTTCCTTGTCAAGTTTAAAACAGCATAAAATTGTAGTATTAATACATGGATAAAAATCTATTCAGCGCTAAAACAAAATGCATATCGTAGGCTACTATTACCAAGATACATAATATTATAATGTAGAATACAGCATGACACTATTGCTGCCGAAAATGCAAATTACAGTACATTCAGCACTCATACCAATGTATCTTGTTCATACTAATCAGGTTTGAGAATAAATATGTGTACATGTACAAGTAAGTCATTGACTCATCACATTAGTGCAAGTATCATCTGATTAGTACACATACAGTCCACACATGGGAGAGGAAACCGACCAATACATGTATTAAAAAACAACCGGGTGGTAAAACCCAAACTTCAAATTGTTATAACCATCAGGCGAACTCGAATGCTTTACTAAATTTAAAACATTTAAAAAAACTTTTGTAAAAAAAAACCATTGTACTACAAATCAAAAAAATAGTACAATGTCATATTTAAGTGTGCTCCGTAACGACCATTTTAATAAAATTAAACGTTAAATTCAGGCAACCGTAAAAGGTATTTTATAATGGGAAATAAGCATTACAACTTTATAAAATCCTTCGCAATACAATCATGTAGTACTGTACAACGCACCCTGGCAAGAAAACGGACACCTGTCTTTCGCAAAATGCTTTTTTTAGTTATTCGTATAAAAAAGTAATAGCATAGTATAGTACTAAAAAAAAAGATTCTCAAATGCCGACATTCATAACATTTCCTCGTTCTATAAGAGCATTTTGTTGATGTTTTTTTAAAAAAACATACATCATTTCTTTATATCGTAAATACGGTATAAATAATTCTTGTTGCCGAGGAGAGACATTGTTAGGTCTCTTCTAACCTTCCTACCTTTACAAAAAGTCATTTTGCAAAACTATTCATAATTTCACATTTTCAGAATAAATAAATTCGTAAATTAACCTGAATTAATTTTACTGAATAAGGCATTACCACTATAAACTTTAACCGACTGCAAAATACACCTAAACCATCCTAAACCTTGAATAATTACACAGAACCTGTCAAAAACATCAATTATTAAAATTTCAGCAAGTGTATAAATTATGAAATAAAAGAAATGTCAAAATATCAAACACTGTAATGCATATTATCCTTTCATACATGCTACTTACAGTATAATGCTACATGATTGTACTTCTAATCTGACCAGGTTTTAGAAATTCATCTTTAGACCATTAAAAACTTATTATTTAAGTATGCCTACATGAGCTTATACTGTAATTCGATTAAACCTTACAGGAAAATAAAAGTGTAAACCTTGGATAGAAGTGTAGGTTCAGTATTTCTAAAGTGTTTGTTTCATTAGCTTACCGTTTCTTGTCTTTTCACATCAACATATTTCATAAGGCGTCGGCAAGTAAAATATTCGTTCATAGATCATTATCACCAGATTTATAATTAACTCATCCAGGCTCATACCACGATGATCCCAATTTGCTGGATTTGCTGTACATTGTACCTACGAACTTTCACAACTAATGCGGAATCAATAAACCGCATACTCCATAGAGACTATGCGCTAATAATTTTAAATAATATTAATTTCAAATTGAATAGTAATTTCATCTTAAATTAATGTTTCCTACCTTTTTTTTACAAACACCTCAAATCTCGAAACAAGCAAATTATTTTGAAACTTTGGACTTGGGAGCAGTCGGCGGTTTCCAAATTGCGCATGCGCATACAAGTTAGCGCAGAAACTAGACACTTTTCCATAATCATTGGCTCGAGGGGAAGCACATGTGGAAGTGTTGGCAGTAGAGGCAAATAGTTCATCGGAGAAAGTTGTTTTAAATATTGTATTGCCAGTTTGATAAATTTTATTAACATTTAAAATTATTTTTAAATTACATTATTCGGTTTCAATTAATAAACAGCTCATAAAAAAGCTATCAATCTAAAATCACTAAATTTGGGCAATAGTAAGCAAATTTGTATCCTTGAGCCAAAAGTCGTCCATCTTGAATTGATAACTGAAGACTTGTGTGATAAGTGTGTGGTGTGTCGGGTTTTTCACGATTAGTGTACAATATTTCGCAAATAAATGGCGTTAAAAAGAATAAATAAGGTAAGAAGAAACGCTGATTACGAAATTTAACCAAGAATAATTAGAATTAATTTTTTTGTTCGTCCAACAAGTTGTCGTTATTGTCTTTCTAAGCCTCGTTATTATTCCGGTTGCCGTTATCACGCCGAAACAGATTATGATTTCATCATTTTCACTTATCTATATTAAAAATGTTTCCATTTTTTGAAACATGGCGTGTACATTAATGACTTAGAAAGCTAAAATTAAAAAGGGAGATGGTGGAAATTTGTGCGTTCTTACGGGATTATCGATCTAATGGTGATTAACGACTAACGTAAGAATCGTGTTCAAATGGTGACCATCGCCAACCAAATCGAACGACTCTTTTTTCATTCTATCGAGAAAGATTATTCATTTCTATTAAACGCGATATTTGCGATCGTAATTTCTCAATTGGCATAATGGTGAATGGGTAGTAGCTGAACTGGTTCGTCGCGACTCGTATAAAAGTCGTCGATCTTCGTTGTTTTAAGATCTGCTTTAAGGCGATGCCAATTTTCGCTTTTATACGTAACGCTTTACCCAACTTAATTTTTAATGCAAGGCGATTATATTTCAAAAAAGTATTGTTCAAAATAGATTAACTGTTAAAAAGCCGTTGTTTTTTTGTTTTTAATAGTTAAAAAGATTTGCTTTTTTTTTATCGTCATAACTGATCATTTGTGATAAACAATTCGCGGAACAGTCGAATTCTCTAGTTATGCATCAGCTGATAAGTACTTAATTTACACGTAACAGGGTCAACATACATATTATTTTAGAGAAACACGTGCGTAGTTTCTTTTAAAATGTGAATTATCTCGTTGAAATATTTCTTTCACATGTCAAACACGTAACTATGAGTCACTCGTTCGAATTTTAGTTTTTCTAGAAATTTCTCTTTTGTGTTACATTATAGATTTGAATATTTCAATGTTAAAATATGGAATAACTAATTGTTGTTGTTTTTTGCGTTTTATTAATTTTAGGAACTTCAGGATCTCGGACGAGACCCACCTGCACAATGTTCCGCAGGACCGGTGGGCGATGACTGTAAGTGCCATTAAAATGCTACTTGTATTCACAGCGGACAATAACCCCTTTCTTCGTTAGCAATCACTATTACTTTCACTTTCAAAATTTTAATTCTCTACTTCATTTTCTGTCTAGAAACTGTTTAAGCATTCGTGCATTCAATAAATTTACTCGCGAATAGAATCTCGACGAGATCTTTTTTTTGCATTCGTATTTTTTCCCAATTTCGCATTGTTATATTTTGTAACGTTAATTTATATTAATTTTTTTGCTCTTTCTTTTATAAGTATTTCACTGGCAGGCAACAATAATGGGGCCTGTAAGTATTCGCTTGCATTTTTATAAAAATTGATTCTTTTATAATACGTAAAAATTAATTTTTTTAGCCCGACAGTCCGTATCAAGGTGGAGTGTTTTTCTTAACAATCCATTTCCCAACAGATTACCCATTTAAACCACCAAAGGTATGACCTTTCAACTAAACTCTTTTGTCTCGTTTGTTTCATTAAATTTCTAATCTTAGGTGGCGTTTACAACCCGCATATATCATCCTAATATTAATAGCAACGGTAGTATTTGTTTGGATATATTGAGATCGCAATGGTCTCCAGCATTAACAATTTCGAAAGGTATATTTTCAATTGCGCGAGATTTTTTTTTAGTATGCGAAAACAAATTCATATTTTTTTTGTTGTAGTCTTGTTATCGATCTGCTCTTTGCTTTGTGATCCTAATCCGGATGATCCACTAGTACCAGAAATTGCTAGGATCTACAAGACAGACCGGGAAAAGTACAATGAACTTGCGAGGGAATGGACCAGAAAATATGCCATGTGATGTATATGCTAACAATTGTATGTGGCTTTGTTCCCACTTTACCACCCACAAGCACATTTGTACCGAGAGTTAAATCTTCCATCATTGACAACAGCATTTTGTGTCAGCGGTCACTTATTTGATAATTTTATTAAAATTTTATATAGGGACGGCTTTGAAACCGTGAGTTTGACGCGATCGCCATTAGGCGGTATGTAACCATGTTCTGATTTTCTACCATGTGATTTTTTTTTTGTCTGCGCGTTAATATTAGCAAAGATACTTTAAATTCAGCGGGGATTATTCCCAGTTAATTAGCAAAATATGATACAATCTGGTTGTTTAAACTGAAGACCACGATTGAACGGCTGAATCTTTGCATATGGAAAAACTAACTCTTGTCATAATTAGTTTATTAGTTTTGTTGACCGCCCATATAATAGCTGTTGTCCACTCTCCTTCATTGTCTTTTTTGCCCCCTATTTGAGATACCTAAAGTTTGAACGAAAGTTGTAGATTCATTTGTAAGCCGAGAAAAAAAATCTGTGTTTTGAAAAATGTTAATGATTTAACTTAATTGAATTCTTCGATTCTCTTGTACTTCAGTTAGTAAATTTTTTTCTTAAAAGCCTACCATTGTGTTATGTTTTTTGCTTCGGAATTTCTATTTATTTAATTCGCCCATAATTTTCCAACAAAAAAGAACAAACTATAATTATAAGTAGCATGGTCAAATACTGGTACATGTATTGTGCAAATCACACCGATCATATTAGTTTAATCACAATTACAATAAATTTCCTTTGTAATTATTAAAGTCTTTCAAACTAGAATAACTCGAGGAAATTCCATATTCCTGATACTGTAATTGTAAAATTTACAATTTTCAAAGAATACTAGAATAATTTTTCAGGTGTATTTTGCAGGCTTACAATATTGTCTTAATTTATATTCAAATTTATTTCGACACAATTTTATGTACATGTAATAAAAGTTATTTACACCAAAAACTTTAATAGCGGGATTAATACAATAATGTACATTTTATTGAATTTGTCGTATAAATCTTAATTGTCCGATTGGTCAATTTAAAATACAGTATAATTTGTACCCCTCCTTTTTTAATTTCTCGGGAAGATGTTTTTGGAAATTATAATTATTATTGCTTCAAATATTTTCTAATTTTCGTTGGACAATATTAAGTTTTTGACGAAATATTTTACCTTGAAAGCGGCAAGAAACTTCTAAATCAGTTTAACAATTTAAAAGTAAAGGGTGATATCGCCTCAGAGTAATGAAACAATTTACTGACTGTTAAAAGAACTAATGTTAACTTTTACATGTTTTCACCTACAAAACTAATTCCCATACAGTTGCATTCTCAAAAATTGTTAATCCTCCCATTTAAAAATTAACTATGTAACTTTCTAAGGGAATTTAAACTAATGAACCTACAGCAAACAATATTTATAATTATCCTTTCATCCCTAACGTCAATTGCGTGATAAACATTTTGTACAAATACGTAGAGTAATTTCCTAAACTGTTTTAATTTACAAATAACCTATTTTTAATCTTTAATTTCAAGATTTTCTAATATACAGTATAAATATCACTATGTAATTTATACATTGAAACGCTATAACATTTCATAATTGCTTTTCTTTTGCAGTTAGCAATTTCGACAAAGTAAAATTAACTTAATAGAAAGAAGTAATTTATTAAACAGTATAGTTACTTTCTTCAATTGTTAACTTAATCACAAAAATAATTTCAAAGATTAGGAATGTTGCAATTACAAAATCCCAGGTTATTACACAAAAAAAAACCTGTATCTTCAGATTATAAGAACAATAATTATTGTACAAACCAAAAAAGATATTATGCTTTTTAATAATTAATCACAATTTCAAAAGTCTTTGGTTTAAATCTCTGAGGGAGCGTTAGTGACCTGCGATTATCTTGCTAACAATAATTATTACGCCACATAAGGTGTTAATTAAATTTAATAGAATTGGTTTTTTGCCTTGGTGAAGGCCTGCAATGTAAATCTTAAATGCTAAATTATAATTCACAATTATTAGTCTTAAACTTCCAAATACAATCTACTGTATCACTTTCAAAAAGTAATACTCCAGTAATTAATAAGCTACATACTGTAACACGCAGCAACTTTACAGTAGCTCTACAGCTGTTCTCGATATTATGGAAACAAATGCATTACCAAATTATTACGGCAAAATAATAAATCTATAACCACTCGACATGATTCTCTCATCTCTTATAAAATTAAATATTACTAAACTTTAAAAATATACTAAAATCTTTTTTTTATCATAATGGTACATAATTATTATTATTCCTATACAGTAGCCTACTTTACTTAATTGAAAGCAAAAATTATGTTAATTTAACTAGATTATAAGATTATAAATTTTAAGTAACATAAGTTAATTTCAATGTATTTGGTGTTTATTTTTCTCCAATAAAATAAACCCCTATAAAAATAGTCATCGATCGAAGACCTATTTATATACTAACAAGCAAAGTACATCCTTAACGCTGATTGTATAATTAGTGTACAATATTATTTCTAACCAATTCACTCGTATAAAATTAAATAAAAACCTACGCAAAAGCTAAAATTAAGCATACGTATTAACAAACAAATACATATAAAATGTATTACTCAAATCTAACCGTAATACTGAAAAAGTATTATATACTTGTATAATTTTAAAAGATGCAAACAATATTGGCATCGTAAAGTCTAAACAGAATTTCAACTGCTACCTTACCAACAACCACCAATTTTCAAGACCAAACCTTGAATCAATATAAATAAATCTTAAAAACTTAAAAAAAAGACAGTTTTCATATTTACATTCATCTAAAACTCACAATTGCATTACGAGAATTTTCGATTTCCATACTTTCACGATCAGCTTAATAATATTATGACCAAGCAAAATGAACAAAAAGTTCATTTGGCAACAAAAATATGAGATAGTTATGATTCATATTCGTGTTTTGTTTACTGACCTATTTAATACGATGACAGATAGATCCTAGATTTGGTTTTTCACGTGACATCAGTTGATTGTGAAGATGACCCTCCTTTCCATCCACTCTGTTTTGATGACGTTATGATACTGCCAAATCTCAATCGTGAGTAACATGATGAGCAAACTCTCACAGGCCGCGTGATATGCAATCTTCTTATTTCGGATTCAAAACGGCTGCATCTAAATCGTAAAATAAAGCCAAATTTAAATAAGAGAAAAACTACCGGTAGTTAGTTTTACAAGTAATAAACAGAATTACCTAGAACAAAACAATTGACCGCAATTCCGACAATGGTGTCGCCTCTCGGAAAAAGAAAATTTAATATTACAGGCCGTACAGCTATCTACTCCTTCATCTTTAACCCAGTGATCAGCTACGGCTCGTCCTGGGTGATCTGGAACACTCCAACTAAACAATCTTCCTTTTCCATCACCCACATAAACTGTTTTATGATCTCTAAAATAACATTTTTAAGAATAATTGGTCGGTGCACCAATCTATTACCTCAAATATTAAATTAAAGCTATATTCGCATAGTAAAATATTATGTGTTCTACATTTTGTAAAAACCTATCAAAGTTCCTTTGGGTTGGTAGCTTTGTGCAAGATACAGTTCAATGTTCACTGTTCAATTAGTGTGAATTAAAAAATTTCGTCGTGATGTAGAAATTTATGGTAATGAGAGCATTGTTATTAATGTATTGTTAATTTCAAAGCAAGTCCAAAGGTAGCGTGCCCGCAGACCAAGATGAGAGCAAACTAAAAAAATACCAATACGTATTGGTCGGTTATTATATTATGTAACCCTGTTGAAACTCATTAGAGTCTAAATTGGATGGCAAAGCAAATTAATAGTATGGTGCACAGCCGTTCAGATTATTGGAATTCTGGGATTGCCAAGGCCCTACAGTATGGGTAAGCTTATATTATAATGTAGGTAAAGTAAATCTTTGACTAGATACTTTCTAATATATTTAGATGCAATTAAACAATAATAAGAAAAAATTATAAAATACTTTGAGACAGCAAGTGCAGTAACGGCTGCTGGATCGCTGTTGTCTTTTCTGTCAAAAGCTGTGTGCATAGTTAGCTTACTGCGGAATACTAACTGACATTGCCACTTAAAACCTAAGAAATAAATTTAAAATTTTGATTACAAATTTTCAAAATTATTCTAATCATCAAATTATATACCGTCACGTAATGAATTTGGCGAAGACTTAATAGGTTTTACTGCAGAGCCGGTCATTGATTTGTTAAGTTCACTGATATCACCTTCAGTCACCAAAACAAATGATTCAGTTAAAGATGTATCCGATTTACTAATTCTAATATTTCCCGAATCAACATTTAGCAATGAACTATCGCTGGTTATGATAGCGCTATTTCGGTAGGAGGTAGTTTGACATCGGGGTACACCATCACAACTAATTGATGATTTTTGAGATAAAACATCACCCGTCTCTTCATCGGCCTTTTTAATATTACTAGTTTGAACTTCAAATTCAAATGAAGTACACTTCACATCAGAAATATTAACAATCGACATAGGAGAAGCATCTTCAGGACTAGTATTACTCGCGTTATCACGAGGAGCGACACTCAGCAAATCAGTTTCCGTAGTATTACAATTCTTTTCTCCTTCAATAAGTCTCTGTTCTTTCACGAAATTTTGAGGTTTTTTAGCCGAGCACAAGTCATCTTCAGAAAGGCTACTTTCCGAGCCTAATATCAAATATGAATAATATAAAGTCAAATAAGATCAGAAATATAACTATAAAACGAACCTGTCCTATCATGAAGTGATACAGAATCTAAATTCCAGCTCATTATATCTTCCGCTTCCTTTAAGTCTGATTTTCCAGCACAGCTAAGACGCCTAACATAATTTTGCAGCTTTTCGGATGTGCTTATTTGTATAGTTTCTGTTGTGTTGGCCAAAAGAGAAGTGTCATCCTGAATTACAATATCCAACGATCCTTCTTGACATTCAGTTGTATCCATTTCTTTATTTTTTTTCCGTAAATTATTTATAGGTATCTGAACATATTCTGCTGACCACATCTAAAATGAAAAGTAAAAATACTGTATCAACCACAATAGATATAGTTTCGACATTTTCGCTTACTCTAACAACTCCATCACTTGAGCCAGTCATAATGACGTTCAAAGGATCCCATTCATATAATTGTGAAAATGTGACGCAAAGAATCTGTTGAAATCGATCATTTCTACCAGTAGCTGTATTTATACTAGCAACTTCTTGACCGTTTATGGTCCATAAATACAAGTACGTTCCCGCGCAAGTCGCTAAATCGCCCTTTTAATTCAAATTAATTATTGTCGAGCAACACTTCAAAATTTGTATGCAAACTTTACAGTAATTTCATTGATTGATATGGCAGCAACAGGAGCGACATGAATAGTTAACTGCCGAACAAAGATTAAACGGCTCATATCCCATAAGATGCAAGATCTATCTCTTGAACCTGAAACAATAATATTAAATGAAGATGAAGCCGCAATGCACGTCACTGGTTCAGAATGTCCGTATAAATTTTGCTTCAAAACAAAATGTTTTTTCGAAAATTCCCAAACATTAACAACCTAGAAGTTTTTAAAATATATTTTAAATTATAAATAAATACTGCAGCCATTTCTTACAGTGCTAGTTCCAGCTGTAATAATTAACTTAGAATTCGGGCATGAAGCGCACAGAATTTCACCATATTGTGTCATCTCATGGACAAAAATAGCCTGGGCAATTTATCATATTACATTAATAATAGCTTACTAATAATTTAATAATATAACTTTACTTTCACCTTTTCAGATTCATAGTTGCCAATTCTGAGACTGTGATCAGCAAATCCCCAAGCTAAGTATTTCGAATAGGAAGGAGGAATAATAGTTTTGTTTTGTTCAACGGCCAATACTGATTTTTCATTGTGAATAATTTGGCCGACAGGACCTTTAAGTTCTGAAATTAAGAAAATTAATAAATGTAAAAATTGCAAATTATATTTTATACCTTTAATTGGTGCCATCGACGGTTGCAGATTGTCTAAATTATGAAAAAATAATTTATCGGATCTGCAGCTAATAGTTGGAGACATAGGTATTGGTTCTATCAAGCTAATTCGATGAGTAAATTTTTTAGCAGGATGAGGCTTTTTAAATAGCTAAAATTCGATCATACAATAAAAAAAATTAATTTAATTTTAACTTAAAAAAATTATACTTAAATTTTCGATAAAAATTAGGGTACTTGTTTAGGAATCTGCCCGAAATTGTTAATAAATCCAATTGTAGCATTTTTTTTCAAAGGGTCGTCAATATTATAAATGTCGACATTGCCTTCATAAAACAAATGATGAAAAACATTAGTGGAATCTACAGCTGCCTGTCCATTCTGCTTGCATCCAAATATTAAGTCTATCCACTCGTGAAGATGTGCACTGGCGTAATCACATTCTAAAGCCTGATTTGATTTGTAAATTGTATCAACAAATATTTTAATAAAATGTAAAACCTTGATAGTAACATTCTAATAACCTACCTGACGATGAACTCTGATGAACTCCCTCGGATCACCTTTGGCCCAAGGAGGTAATATTACATCATTAAGCTCTATACCATTTTGCTTACAACCTTTATAATTTGAATAATAATTATAATTTAAAAATTGTAATACTGTCATGTACTAAAGATTTTAAGTCAAAATGCATTTATACCCAAGTCAAAATGATTGGAATTGACAAGCAGTTCTGGAAGATAAAAGAATTCTGGAATAAGTTCTTTAACGTCTGCCATATTATGCTTGGAAGCCGATAGCCAAGCATCTCCAACACTATGAAACATTCTATCGGCTAAATCAAAATGACCACCCTAAATTCACAATTTTAGATGTAATGATATGTTTACAAGTACTGTCAATTATAAATATGCCTGTAAACGAAGAAAATGCTGGGTGAATGGCTCCATTCTTACTAAATAGGAAGCTACTATCATTGCTGACGAATAATGAGTTCCATAATGATAAGGTGGAGTCTCTCCTGCAAAAATAAATATTTTGAAATTGGTGTTATAAATTTATTAGTAAACTAGCAATTTAACCATGTGGATCATCCCATTCCTTATAGCGTTTTTTAAATTGCGTCAAACGGTCTGATGATTGAGCTCCCATTGGTTTCGATAAATCACGAAATGTGGCCGGATCGTTGAAATCCAATTCCTAATTTTATAAATAATGAAGGTTTTAAATTATCATTGACAACAGAATAATATTACTACCTCAGATTCATAGTCAGCAAGTATCCATGGAAAAACAGGATATTGCATTAAATCATTATATGATCGTCCAGCCAGAGTATTAAGATGCATTATATACTGAAAATTACTGATTTCTTCTCTCTAATTTAGATATAACAAAAATTAAAACTAGTACATCTATCAGTAATTTCATCTATTATGCAATGCTACAAACCACCCAACGTTGAGTGACTGAAGTCTCTCCTATTAAACTACTAAGAATGCTACCACTTTGTTCAACATTGGCTGTCCGCTTTTGTCCAGCTACAGATTGTTGAGCATTATCATTTATTGAAGTAGCCAAAGCCATAAATCTACTCAAATTCTTTTTAATTATAAGCTCTAAAAAATAATATCAAAGTACCGGTAATTTATAACCTTTGATAAACTTTATTACGCATTCCTCTTGTGAACGCTAATAAGTAATTTCTTCCATCTGCTGAAAATACTTCTAGAGCAATTGGCTAATACAAAATGCTTTATTAATATTTAATACGTTAATCAATTTTAATATGCTCCCTTACCTGAAGAAGGTACCTTCGTTTATGAACTTCACGTATATCTTCATAGGCGAGCTTGCTGCACCTGGAAGATATTAAAAAGTATTACTTATAATGCAATATACTGTAAGCCTACTTAATTTTCATAAAAATAAAATCAAAAAACCTACAAATTTTTTACGTCTCTATTACTTCGATAACTAGTTGAGCTTGGAATAATAGGATCGTACATGCTATAGTAAAAATATTTTAAAATAATTAAAGTATTTCAAATTATAGTACAGTGGTTAGGAAATTAACAAAATAGTTTACTCAATAGGTAAATAGTCAATTTCTTTAATTTCTCTGGTCTTTAAAAGTGTAAATCCGTCAACAACATAAAAATGATCTTGACCAAATAACAACAGTCCTTCACTTGTATCTAATCCTTGTATTCTAGCGCATCTAAACATGTGGCTAATCTGAAATAGATATAAATCATTTCTAATGTAGTTAATGTTTACTGAAACTTGAACTTTTACTTTTTCGCCTTCTTCTAACAATCTGACGAGGGTTTGATTATCAGGTCTATTTTCTTTTTCCTCATTTGAATTAGAATTTCCATCTGCACCAGGATCAATATCTTGCTCATCTTCGAGTTCGCTTGTATTTCTATTAAATGACGGTCTTGACACTAATGAACTGCGAACTCCTTGAAAGCCTATAATTTCAATTTTATAACTAGTACATTATGTCAAAAAATTCTATAGTATAAAATAATAACCTATTTCTCTCATCATATCAGATATGTCAACTTCAGTTACCGTTTCTTCAGTTACCACATGACTAGTTTCAATTGGAATAGCTTCTCTTTCTACCATTCTAGCGGATCTTTGACATTGATAATACTTTTTACTGTCATAACTCATTGCTACTTTAAACTTCAAAGCTTTCTAAAACAATTCAATTATTAAATATCGATATCTGTGTCTAAAAAAATAACTCATTATAATAACTGACATTATTTCCGTTCTCAATATCTGGTCTGTAAGGATAATTAAAGTAAAAAAGATGATTCTTTAGCATTTTCTTCCGCATTCGACTTGGTCCTAGGTTTATAAAAAATTAAATTACAGTAATTATGAAAGCAAACTCACTATTATCGTAGTACCTTCTGTCATATCTAGCAGCCATTTATCAATCGAAGAACCAACAGGTGGTCCCCAAATGCTTAATTCCCTGGTTAATTCGTATTCTGTTTGAAACCATTCATCTAACACATACTTCTGCATATGCTGGTGATTCTATTTATTAAAAAAAAACCTTTCTAATAGTATAACAATTTCTAGATACAAGTAGATAAATAATTATATTAAAACTAAACCTGTATAAAATATTCAATAAATTAAACATTTTTACAATAATTATGTGTTGTGACAATCGATTTACCTGTTGAGATAACTTGCAGTGAAAATCAACAAAATCTTGTACAATAGCTACATGTTGATTCGTCCAGTTTGTAACATCTACCCAGGCAATATTAGCCAATTTAAATTTGATGCTTTCTACTCTCCTTGGTTTACGAGTTGCTAGTCTAGTGAGACCGCCAGTAACTTTTTGCAATTTTTGAAAGCCAGAAAAATTAACTACCTAAATATTTATCACAATTACACATACTAGACATTTAGAATGGTTAAATACAAATGACTTTACCTGTTGAAACTGACTTTGATTTTCCAACGGCAGTTTAAATTGCTTCTTTTGGGATTCTAAAAAGCTCTGCCAAATTTTATTGGCAGGTTCTAGTATTACTTCTCTAACAGCAAGTAGTTCAACGGATGACCTGTGTTGATTTCCTAAAATAGAGCTTATTTTAAATATGTCTTCCAAAATCTAAACAAATTTAAAAAAAAATTACATTAATAACCTGCTTTAATTATTCTTTGCCTACTATAAAACAACTTACTGATTTTTTACACGAGTATAATTCTTCCCATAATCTTTTAGCTGCAATTATTAACAACTCAGTTTTCTGAGACCCATCATTGTTTTCTTTAACAGGATTATTACTCTTAGGGACTGAATTAACGTGCCATTTTGTTTTACGATTTAATTCGGTTCTATGTGACAATTCAAATGATTAGTTGCGTAGTCAAATAATATGAGCAAACTTACGGAATAGTTAATTCCTCCGTCATTTGTAATAAGCAATAGCAGTAGCAGGCAAAAAATTCTTGGTCAGAGTTTTCTGCTGCTAGAATAATATCACTGTGTTTTTTAATCTTTTGCAATACTTCCATCTTCGCTAAATAATCTGATTGCATCAATTAAAAAAATCAGTTTACAAAAATTAAAAAAAGTGTTAAGGTTAAAATCACCTGTAATTGTAGATGCCGGACGAGATAACTGATAAAGAACTACTCTGTTTAAACACCGATAAAAAGGTTCCATTTGAATTGGAGAAGCTTAAGAATTTAAAAACATAAAAGATCTGTCCAACTACGGTTTACTAATGAAATAATACTTCGTCGCTTTGCCTGATGAATTAATTTCATTAAAAACTCAAACACTTCAGATGAATTGCGCAAATACATATCTACAAAATGACAGTTTATTTAATTCTAGCAAATGTACAGATTGTTTAAACAAACCTTGCCAAAGTTTATCCACCAGTCTAGAAGCTACGTAATAAACATTAGTGGCAATATATGAATAACTACCACCAGTAATTATAGGCAATGCTGCTTGCTCCCCCAAAAGAACATCAGCTGCCAATAGATGATCCATCAGTGAAGTTAGCATTTCAGTCTGAAATACACGCTGCTGAAGTAAGCTAGCGTGATCTGGAATAGCCTATGAAAACAACAATTAAAACACGATCTTTATATTAAAATATTTAAACCCTAATTATGTACATCGAGTAAAAGATCGATGACAGGTTGAGTTTTATTAGAGATCGGAAATGATAAGCTGTCGACTACAATAACCCTTAAAAAATCAATAACAAACTTTTTTGCTGGATGGCTTGTAAATATTTGTGAATATACAAATTCAATTTCATTTTTATCAGGCACAACGTTACTCTGAAAAAAAAAAGTTTGTCAAATGGTAAACAATGTACATGTACATCAATGGCAACGACGCATTACCTGATCAGCCATAAAATCATTTCCAGTATTTTTGACGTCATTACTAGGAGAACAATATTCTGGAAATAGCGTCATTGAAAATGCCGATAAAACTTCAGAAGTCATACACACTGGAACAAATTCTGGCATGTTATGGTATAGATAGAGTAAAAATTGGATCAATGTCACGGGATAATCTTTCAACCACGTTTCATCCACTTGAGATGCTCGGTTAAACATCGTACGAATCATTGACAAGATAACTAATACTACATCAGGACATATTTCTACTCTATTTGCACTAATGGATTTTTGTGAAGACACGCCAAATAAAACTGACCAAATCATATCAAGATTAAACTAAAAAATAATGTAAAAATAATCAGGAGTTAGAAATACATTAAAAAAGACAACGCATTTCCCATACTTGTAATTTTTGTGGTAATTGCTTCAAAGAATGTCCTATAAGTAGTCCCAAAATCAAAAAATATAGCTCTGATATATGGACATGATGTGGCATCAACCACTGCAACATTTGAAAACCTGGTACATTTATTAGTTCATCTTTATCGTCACGATTATGTAAAGATCTTGCGGTGGTCACATTAAAACCTAAATTATATACAAAATCAGTTTTATGGCAATTACACAATTTTAGTTAAAATTAAGAATAACCTAAAACGACGTTCTTTTGATTTTCAAGCATAGTTTCAGTGTCCACAAGCCATCCACCATTACTATTACCCTCTCGAAATTTTTCTAAAATTTTGTGATTTTTTAATAAAACAATTAAAATTCTGAAAGCAATCATAATCGTTGAAGAATGAATATGCCCTTGGAGAAAAATTAAAAGCCAATCAAAACCTAAAACTTTAACTACGTCCTCACAAAAACTGTAAACAATAAATTCAGTTTTAAATATTGAGCAAGTAACCAATTCAATATTTTGTACATACGAATAATTAGGTTTTGCTCCGTTAGCACACAAAGAATATAACAATTCAAACATTCGATTTCTCATTTTTACACCTTTAACAAAAAATTGTGATAAGTTAACAATAAATAAATAAAATGATTTCACAAACCTTCTTCGTTGGCAGAAAGTTGTTTTAATGAATTGTCTTTAATATTTAGATGCTTTTCGCTGACCGACGGATGTGAAATTGTAGATGCAATAAATTGTCCAAAACTGTAATAATAATCACAAATATTAAATTTTATAATTATTATATAAATAAGCATATTCTAATTTCTAGGCAAGTTACCGCAATAAATCGCTGCTAACATTTGTATTGTGCAAGAGAGTTCCGAGAAGTCTAATTACAACCTGAAAAGCTGCTTCGGAAATTGTGCCATCTTTTAAAATAAAGAGCAACTTAGGGACTAGTCCAAGTTGTCGCACTAATTTTAAATTTGTTTTATGTTCACTAAAATATACATAGTATTATATATTAATACAATCATAATAGACAAAAACCGACCTTGACTCGGTAATTAATTCCAGAAAATGCTCATAAAGAGATCTTTGAAGATCAGCTGCAACATCACGCCATATCTATAACATACAATGGCTTCATTTATAATACAATTTCGGAATCCAAAAATGATCAACATATAAATTACCTCTAGATCACACAGTAGATCGCTAAAAGCGGTGGGGTTAGGAATAGACATATTTTCTCTTCCGCTATCAACAGTCCCTACCAACGAAAATGTCAATTGAAGGATATGACTATTGAGAAAATGACGTTTCTTTTTTAGCAACATTGCTAAAGTTTGATATCCCCTAATACGATCCATTTCCAATTGAGCAGCTCTATTGCTTTGAACAATGCACACTAAAGCTTTAACAGCTGCGTAAAGTCCTTCGACATCGGTAGCCATCGCCACTAAGCCTAAGAGGGAATTGCACCCTGCCACATTTTCGATCATTCTAGCAACTGGTCTAGAGCAAAATGTGCGGGCTCCTTAAGAGAATGAAGTCATTGTAATAAAAGTAAAAACTGTTTTAAAAATGTCGGTACCCAAATATCCGATTAAGACACCACCCAGACTTCGTGCCGGTCCAGATAAATGTCCAGCAGAATTATGTAAAATGTACACCGGAGTAGCATTTTCATGAGACGACATTCCTAGCTGTTTGGCTATTACTTTGCTATCAATTTTGCTATATACTTTTCTAATTTTAGCCAAGGTAAGGCCTGACATTGCAACGGCATTCAGGCCAAATACTACTTTTTCTTCGGGGACAAATGAATAACTTATCTCATTTCCTTGAAAAAAATTGTAAATATTTTAAAAGTAAATACTGTATATTTTAGCTAAAATGTACCATTAAAAATCGGCGCTTGTAGACTTCCTAAATAATTGGGACCTAATTGATATAATGAAGAGCTCATCGCTGGAGTAAACATATCCTCAACAAGTAAACATGGGCCTTGACGCCAGGTTAGTTTAGAAAATTTCCTTAATGACGGTGGTGTTCCAATACATCCATAAACCGACGACGCAATTGTTAAATTAGCAGCTCCCCCACCAGGATTTTGAGAAATGTAATGCATCTAAAAATGTAAATAAAATACTGTAAAAAATTATGTACTACTGATGCAAGACGTATAAGATGTATACTCTTCGTGAATGAACATGTTTTCCATCAACATATAGTGAAATAGAACTATTCTTTAAGACTGCTCGATTAAGAACCACTATAATGTGATGCCATTGCCCTTCTTGGAATAAATCTGATATTTGAAAACGAATGCCTCCATCGCCAGACAATTCAGGTTCCCAGTCAGCGGAAGCTATTAAACAATACTCCAAAGTTACTTTCATAAAAAAACTTTGATAAGCCAGGTAATAATTATCAAAATAATTACATGCAATTATGGATGAAGTTTCTTGAGTAGAAATGACTAAAGCCCTGTCTAACGGGGAAATTAACACAGTCAAACAATATAAAAATTCATCTTTCACTGTTGTATGTCGTATCAACGATAAAAGATTGATACAATGTGAATCAGTATTAGGATCACTAAATTTTTCTATGCAGATCCACGTCGCAAATGTCAATCCAGTTTGTGGCGGAAATAAGCGATCCCCAGAACCAATTCCACCAATTACAGCATTATCTCCAGCAACCATTCCGACATTTACTACAGTAGGCCCAGAAGCGCTTTGTGGGGCTATTGATGGTAAATACAAACATCCAAATCCTTCGTGACTCATATCAAACTCAACAAATGGTGGAACAAGTGATGCACTGTTTAGTTGGAAATCTTTTGGAGTCGTCATTGAAACTAAAGTCTTAACACGCGTTAGAGGAACTGGCCCCCCTTCTTTTAAATTTGATAGTCTTCCAATATCTTCTCCTTCTGAAGAATCTTTTTTCAAACTATCTAATGGTTTACTACAAAGAGGGTAACCAAGTCGAAAAAAATCTCTAAAAATAATGTCAAATTAAATCCCATAATTCAATAAATTAAATTATTTAAAAATGCCTTAGGTCTTTAGGTTCTAAACCTTGAGCTGCTAATCTTTCAAACATGTATTGCAGTGGACTATGTAAAGGATGATCTTCATCAACGAGAGCAATGCTACAACGACTTAGTAGTTCGTGTGAAAAACCCGCATCACACATTACTTGTTGATTGCGCTCACTGCGCATCATAGATTTCAAAACTTCAGCCATGTAAAGTTGAAGAGTAGCTGCAATCTAAAACGACAAGATAAAAAAAAATTGAAATACCCACAAACAATTTAGCCTACAATCCAAGTTAAAAAGTATACCCCTGTTTCTTGAGAATATTTAATAGATGGAATTAAGTGAAGCATGGCAACTACTACAACAGGATGAACAATAACAATGTCTGGAGTAGCTGGGCTAAGATTGATATGAGCAGCTGGACGCTTATTAGGCGGGCAATCACCAGAAATATTTCGTCGTCTATGTGTTGGAGAAATTATCGGTAGCAAAGTATTTTGGCTAGAAGGACCAGGCCTAAATTATAAATATAGTCAATTAGTTAATCCCTTGATAATAATTATAGAATGAAATAGAACATCGATACACAGATAGAAGTCGTAACCGACTACTGAAAACTAGAATCTTAAAAGCTATAATTATAAAATCACCTGGCATCCAATGACATGTCATATAATAAGCGAAAAATCCAACAAGCAAAACTCAATACCCTGGGTACTGTCTCCAAATGCAGGCTAAATGTTTAATAAAAAACAAAAATAAATGATACCCGGTAACTAAAAGCAAAAGTAGACCTATATAATTGTGGTATACCAATTTTCGCTCATTATAAAAATACTATGCAGTGAGTTCTCTTCTTGCAACGCAAATGAATCCATTTTGTCAAGCAATAAATCATTAGAGAAGCAACCCAACAATCGAATGGCATCGGTTAAACTTGAATAACATATCTAAAAATTAATGTTAATAACTTAGAAACTTCGTGAAATAAGAAGATTTCACACTTATTAGCAATACAAACTTCTTGCGCAAAAAATTTTGCATTGGCTGGCTCAAATCTCATTGCTACCGTAATTGTGTTGAAAGCAGTTTTCAATAGAATCAATACCAAATTAATATCGACTGTATTCCAAGATGATTTTAAAGGATGCATCAAGCAACCTTCCATTGAAACAAGACACGACATGACGTATACAAATCCTCCTACTTTTCGAAATACAGTTCTAGTGCGATGACTTTCTCTGAGAACTTGTAGCAAAGACTAAAAATATTTGCATAAATAAAACTCCATCTAAATTTAAGCCAACATTGTACTTTCAATATGTCCGTTTTATATTCCAATGCTAAAAGTGAAGCTGAATGCATCATACCCAAAAGAGTACCCATATCGTCATCACCTCCATTACATAATATTAATTGTTGAACAACTGTTAAAGCTTGCTGTCTGCAAACAACATATGGAACCATATTATGAACACATCTGGCCCCACCGCACTCTCTAAATACGCCTATATAAAGAAATTTATTTTCTTTAAAAAATTTTTTTTTTTTTTTTTTTAAAACAAACACTTACTGGCATTACTATTGTTATTATTTAAAAGAATGGCAAGTGCCTCCATCACCAAAAATCCCAATGCTTGCAAATCTTTTTCAATCTTAACCACCTCTATATATTCATTAAAAGAAATTTAATAAAAGTTAAAAAAATTGATTTATAATGCATGCCTTTGGGTTCATCATCTTTTATTTCGTGAGTTTCTTTCAATAACCCAGCATAACGGTGCAAGCAAGTAACCATAACTTCAAGTAATCCCACTTCACGATACACGTCTTTAAAAATATTGTCATGTTTTAAAATATTAAGAAGGGTTTTCATGCAGATTATACTACATTCCACCGAGCTAAACAAAGTATAGAATTAAAAGTAAATTATTAGAGATCACAGAAATACCAAACTCACATCTGCGTTTTAAGTAGAATGCTCAAGCTGATAAGCTCCTTGCATGGAACAAAGCATAATTGATGAACAATAAATTCAAGAATTTGAAAAAACTTTTCCTATTAAAAAAAAATAACAAATAAAAGAATCTGATAAACAGTACAAACTAATTTAAATTACTTGAACTTCTTTTGGTTTAAGATGAATTTTTTCAGCAAATTGAGATAAAGTATGTTGGGGCTCCAAAATAAAATAGTTAGCAGTGTCTGCGTGATAAACACCACTAATAGCATCCAGTATATAACTACATAAGTTAGTGGAGCTAGATTTTAAAAATGCCGACTGGAGCACCTGAAATGCCTGCACATTACGTACACTGGTACCTGAAAATATAAAACCAAGTTAAAGTCGTTGTTATAAAATCATAAATCAAAATAACGTTTATTTTTATTGAAAAACTACTGATCTGTCACCAGTTAAATTTAGAAATTTTTTTTTGTAAAACTAACCTCGACCAGAAGGTTGAGCAATGTGAAATCCTTGCATTTGGAAAAGAGATCCAGTACTGGCAAGACTTGGTTTAAGCTCGATGAAGCCACACATTGCTAATGATGACACCAACAACACCAGGTTTCTTAAAGCTTCTTGTGCTTCTTCTTCATTACTCTGCTCCAACCTTTAATGAGTAAATATGAAGAGTATTCAAAGTGCTCATTTGCATTTAAAAACAAAATACTGTACCTTAAAAGAAATTCTGATAAGAAAACGTAACCCTGACAGGAACGAAAGTCGTCTAGCAAAGTTTGAGCTACTTCTGTCGAATCCTTAAGAAAACAAAAAACTGTGACCAACATCTCAACTATTTCCAGAGGCGATAATTCTGGAACTCTCTGCATATTTTCCAAACAAAGGGACACACATCCTTTATCTGCATAAAAATACAATAATGGTTAAAAAAATATTGAACAAATAATATTTAATCAGCCTAAAGCTTTTTAAATCCTACTATGAATATATGCCACAACTTGAGGACTCAAACAATGCCTCGAAAGAGTTGCAAGAACTTCAGCAGCACTTTTTCTCCAAGGAACATTATGCGACGGACACCAACTAGTGATAGCACTAAATAAGAGAGCTAAGTCGTCCTTCCTAGCC
The DNA here is from genome assembly GCA_034698085.1 of Polydesmus angustus. Taxonomy (NCBI): domain Eukaryota; kingdom Metazoa; phylum Arthropoda; class Diplopoda; order Polydesmida; family Polydesmidae; genus Polydesmus; species Polydesmus angustus. Next base: position 11,415 of record JAQGAY010000165.1, on the reverse strand, counting down.
AGTTCTTCCGCAGGTGCCAGATGGGTGCACAACCGAGTTAATATCTGGCAAAAAACTTTTTGTAAAAGAATACGCCGCTCTTTAGGTGTAAACTCAGACTCTTGGTTGGACTTATCAACGTCGACGTCGGGTAAGTCAAAAAATAAATACAAACATTTGACTAGCGTTGATGGAAGAGATGAAGCTGTCATCACCTAAGCAACATACCACAGTAAATACTGTCATATTTCAAAAGCAAAAGTAACATTACTTCAATTAAAGAGGAATCTCCAACAACTAATAAATTAATGGTTGTTAAAAGCATCCACCCATTACTGCTTTCTTCAGTGCTTTCAATTTCTAAAAATTTTGCTATTGAACAGCTTGCAGCTTCTAAATAGTATAAAATGAAGAAGATATTGATTTCAAAAATACCGTCACAAAAATATACCTGTACTTTGATTTGAAGCCCTTCGACGAATTTCCGACACCATTACTTTGCAAACTTGCTGGCAGAATGGATATATGTCTGTAAACTTTTCCAACATGTCTTTGGCGGGACTGTTTCCGAAAACCTTTAAAATTTAAAAGCACCAATATTATAATAGCAATAAAAATGTAAAGAATTTTTTAAATAATAATTAGTACCAAGAAACTAATGACAAAAAAATAATTCAGCCGTTCCTTACCTTACAAAAAAGTGGCAACATGTTATATAGTTTATCTTCTTGCTCTTTAACTGTGGGTGGTTGAGGCTGAATCGATGGATGAGAAAATTCGGAAAATAATTTTTTGAGATGCATTAATCCTAGGGCTGCATGTTGTGCGGACTGTTGCGGATCATTATCGGTAGTCACAACAGGGTGACTTACCAAGAGCTTTCTCATTATGTTCATTTTTAAAGTCGTATCTAATAAAAATCAATTGTTTTTAAATGAAAAATAAATAAGTTATAATTAAATATAAAGTTAGAAAATTTATTATGACCTAGTATTCAAAGCATTAATTTTGATAATGACAAATAAAGTATGTTTCACGTCAATGTCAGTTACCAGATGAGCTAAAAGAAATTACGAACTGAGCTAGTATCGCGTCAATACATGCATTGTCAATCAATTTTATATTAAATGGATAGCTACAATAAATCATACCAATAAAATAATAATAGTTTAAAAATTAAATCACGCTGCAAATGATACTGTAATTACGATAGTCGATTGCAAGACTGCAATGAAATCAACGAAATGTTAAATACGATAATAATAAACGAATACCTGGGTACAGTCGCGGTGATTAATATTAAATCGTTAAACAATTTAATAAACTGAAAATATCACAACTACATGTACATTGAAAAAAATTGCGGAAAATATTTTTTTTAAAATTTAATTCCAATAAATTAAAATCAATAACACAAATTTAATATTTGATACTTTGCGGTAGTTATGCAATATGAGAATACGGCAATATTATAATAATAAAAACTTACATTCACAAATCATAATAAAATTAATAAAAAGTAAAGATTTCTCACAGAAAATAGTAATTTATCGCGCTACAATTTGTTTAATTAGCTAATCTCAGCTATAATGTCAAGAACTCTTGTATGGGCTTTATTAATACAAAAAACATTATTTACTGTACATAAAATCTTTTATAAATTGAATCAATACTTCACCTTTACTTTAAATGTCAACAAGTAGATGAAAACCAATTCCCAAACATTTTTCAGGTTATAAACATAGATAACAACCAAAGCATAAATATTATTATAGAATTAAAACACGAATTTACGTAGAATCACAATTTCTCCGCCATCTTTATTTTTTCATTACAGTGCTGTCGTAATGATAAAAATAAATAACAATTATAATTCTTATGTTTACTTTGTTATATAAAAACTATTTTATTAAAATTATATATTTTAATTTTTAATATTTTTTATGTTATTTTTATTTAAATATTTTAACCGGATCGCATAACGCCGCCGAACGGGGGAACGCATTCAACAACTCTGTTTACAAATCGTCTGCTTTGTGGATCGCTGATTTTACTAGAAGTGGTATTCAATTTTGCACGTGCTTTTAGAATGGGACGAAGAAAATCAAAACGAGTAAATAAATATTTTTTTTATAATTTAAATGATTTACTTATCAGTTTAACTTTTAAAGGGAAAAAGTGCCAAGAAAGCTCGACAAGGCGTAATAGATGGAGAATCTGAAGAATTAACAAAAGCCCCTCACACCGTTGTAATACATCGCGGCAAGGTTGGAAAAAGCTTTTCTCAACTTCGTAAAGATTTCAAGCAAATATTTGAACCGTTTACTGCTACGCGTATCAAAGTAATGTAGTTCAATTTATTTTATTTAAAAAAATTTTATTAATATTAATGATTTAATATAGGTTAAACGGAGCAATGTTATTAAAGATTTTGTAACTGTTGCAGGATTGTTAAACGTTACGCATTTAATAATTTTCACTAAAACCAGTATAGCTTCGTATATGAAAGTTTGCAGGCTTCCAAGGGGGCCAACAATAACTTATCGTATGGAGGAATACAGCTTAAATCGTGATGTCGTATCTTCTATCAAAAGACCTATTCATTATGAATCCTTGTTTGCCCATCAACCTTTTTTAGTGTTAAATAATTTCACTGGTGAAGGGTTACACATGAAACTTATGGCTACGATGTTTCAAAATATGTTTCCATCAATCAATGTCAACAGCGTAAGTTTTCTGTATTATAAGCATTCGTTTTCCCTCATTTTATTGGTTGTTTATTCCAGGTCAAATTAAATCACATTCGACGTTGCGCGTTATTCAATTTTGATCAAGAAACTGGATTAATTGATTTTAGGCACTAGTATGCATTACAAACTTTTATGATTTAGAATATTGGCATTAATTTAATTTTCAGTGCTTTAAAAGTTGTACCTTATGGAATGAGCAAAGGAGTAAAAAAGATAATACAAAGTAAAGTTCCAAATCTATCGAAACTTGACGATGTCAGTGATCTTCTTTCAAAGTAAATATTTCAGTTTGAACTAATTACAAGGGATAAATAAAAATTTATTATTTAGGGAAGCAATGTTATCTGAAAGTGAAGCTGAACCTGACGGCCCGCACAATGAAGTCATTTTGCCTCAGAAAATATCAACCCGTGGAAATATGGTTGCACAAAAAAGCGCCATTAGGTATTAGTTAAAATAAGAAGTTTAAAAAAAGATTAACCAAAGTAATTTAATGAATGACTAGATTAACTGAACTCGGCCCAAGAATGAAACTGAGACTAATTAAAATTCAGGAAGGTTTATTGAAAGGAGAAGTAATGTATCACCATTATATAAAGAAGGCTAAAAGTAACGAAGTTCCAGCGAAAAAACCTCGTCTTTCTCCAGAGCTAGAAATTACTACCACTACAATCGATAGTTAGTTTTGTAATTAATTAAAATAAATTTAAATGTTTTATTGTGCAAGTAATAAACTCACTCCTAAAGTTTTATACATTCAAGTTAATTAATATTAACATCTTTACTTAAATTCGTTAAGCGAACGATCTAAACATCGAACAGCAATCAATATTTTAGATAACACTCTGTGAATTACAGTTCATCAAATTGAACTTTTATATTTATATACTGTAGTGCTTCTTGTGAGCAACTAAGGTGACTTGGTGTATCAGTGACCTGCTTAAAAAGTAGGCAATTGTTACATGTACCGTATAATTATTTAAAAGTACTGTAATATATTTACCTTTGCTAAGACCATCTCGTGGTAAACTTAAAGTTGATCCCTTATCAAGAGCTGCAAGTTCATCTCTTACCAACTTTTCCATTTTATCATGGTTTTTACCACTGTGCTCACCAGCTTCTTTCTGTAAATTTTGTTGCGCGGAATATGTTTTTTAAGATAATTTGAGTAGGTTTCAAGTTTTAAAAAAATTAACCTCATTAATTGTATCTAAAATTTTAGACATTGCGTCGCGCCTTTTGGCTTTAGAGTTTTCAGAAGCATCCATTTTTAAAAGAACAGCGTCAATCTTACTAACTAAACTTCCTATTGACGTTTCCATTCTATCCACTCTCTTCGACAGCCTTAAATATAAATAATTAGAAATAGGGAAATTAGTTATTATTGGTGATAATTTTACACGCAATATTCTTCAAAGGACACTCCATTAACATTCATTCCCATATTTTGTGATTGTAAAGGACCTGTATGTTTAGTGTTAGTTATTTCTTTATCCAGTTGCATCTATAAAATCCATTCAGTAAATACATCGGTATTAAGAAATGTTTGAATTTTTATTTTACCTTTTCACCTTCAAGATCCGCTAGCATTCTTTTTGTTTCAGTTACGCTGAGGGCCTTGTCAGCATCTTTGTCATATTTTGAGAAAAACATTTCAATTTCGGTGTCACAAAAGTTCCGCCTAAGTAAGGAAAAGATTTAACGATTTAAGCATTAAATATTATAAATTGATTAACTGTTTTAAGTGTCTTCGAATTTCCTCAAATGACATAGTACCATCGCTGTTGGAATCTGCAAGTTTGATCGAAGTTTGTAAATCAATGATTTTATCTCGGCGTCCCATTTTTCCAAGAAAATTATTGTAGCCCTTTAAACAAAATTATTTTTAAAAAATGTATTACAATATAATTATAAATTTAGTGGTTACTCTCAAAAAATAATCTCCAATTTCAAATTCATTTTTTTGTCTGGAAATTTCAGCTTTTACTTCCGAGTAAGTGTCATTGATAATGGCCAAAAACATATTCTAAGTTAAATTTCGTAATTAAAATATTACGTTGATTAACAATTTGATTTAGTTCTTTTTTTACCAGTAAAACGAAAAATACAAAGAAAACGTATGTAATAAAAAATATTGGACCAAGAACTCGATTAGCTTGCTCAATAGCGTGGAAGTCAAAATCTCCCAAGATCATACGAAGTAAAGTAAATCTAAAATTAATATTATTCATATTACTTTTTAAATGCAAAAAAAAAAAATAATATTTACACAGAAGTTCCAAAATCACTATAATCTTGCACTTGTGTTCCAAATAATAAATATCCAAGCTGAGCAAAAGCAAAAAAGACAATGAAAAACATAACCGCAAACCCTCCAATATCTTTAGCGCACTGCAATAGAAATTTAATAATAAACATTTTATATGAATGTACTTTAAAAATAATTTCAAATTCAAACTTTGGATAATGTTGATGATAACTGAGTCATTGTTTTGTTAAAACTGATGTACTTGAATATCTAATAATGCAATTTTATAAAAAGTTAAACCGGAAGTTTCAGATAAAATATTTCGCTTAACGGTGTTACCTTAATCCAAGCAAAAAAGATAGCCAAGGCAACTGCATTGTTATATTGTGTTTGCCAAAAACCAAGAAACTCAAAGTTAGGAAATTGATATGGGTTTGTAAGTAGCTCACGAAGAAGGCTATTGACACTAATAGTTCGATAGACACTGAAGCCAATACAAACTAAAGAAATCTAAATTTGTGAGTCAAATAAAATAAATTCAGCTTTAGAGATATGCAAGTGTAACATATATTTACAAGAATAACTACGATATCCAACAAATTCCAAACAGATTTAAAGTATGGCCATCTAATTTTCATAATCTGGAAAAGATAATTTATCACATAAACATTAAAATAAAATAATAAACAGTGCTTTCACCTCTAATACTTCTTCAACAATGTAATAAATAATAAAAAAGCAAAATATTATCTCGCAAGCAAGAATAAAATAATCAAATATTTTGACGTAACGAATTAATTTCACAGTTCGAAAAGAAAAGGATGGGATCACACCTCCAGTGGCGGGATATTCCAAAACAAGCCTAATGTGGGATACATAAATATGTATAGTTTTACATTTATTAATTTAAGTTAAATAAAAGTAATACTTAATAACACAAAATAAGTTGATATTAGCGTTGTATAAAGTAAAGTCAACAAAAACTACTCTTGTTCCTCTTGTAACCCACAAATTGTTTTTTAAATTTGTAATTACTGATCCAGCTTCATCCGAAGTAGTTCCTAAATCTTCAAAAGAACCACCCCCACCGTACGTGGCCAATTGACCCCAATGCGTCGAACCTTGAAGTTCTGATTCCGAATGATAGGTCCAGCTAATGACTTCAAAATTAATTTTTAATTTGAAAATGAAATAGTATTTCCGCTTACGCTGAACCATTCAATAATCCAAAAGGAATTTTATCTTCAATTTCCGGGGAATACGTGTCGTAGCAAACGGTAATTGCTTTTTTAAAATCATCTGGGATGTCGCACGAATCATTTCGAACTCGGATCTGTCTAATTCTTGGCATTCCCAGTAGCTTGCATTCGTACAAAACATTTTTATCACCGTCTTCCAGGTTTCCACCATTGTAATCTTGCTCAGGGTACAAGGAAGGTACCAAAACTCCCTCCAAAAACTAAAATTAATTTAATTAGTTTATATCTAAGATTTAACAGAGTTTTGTATAATTATTTTAACAATTTATTTAATATTATTTTAAAAATAAGTGTTTAAGTAGCTTAACTAAATTTTTAAACTCACATCCCAAACATCTCCTACTTCTCCAATACTTTGATACGAGTTAAGTGGATTATCAGGAAATGGAGTTCCAATGAACAAATCATTCAAAACTTGAGTATAATAGTACGTATTTGTACTAGTCATTCCGAACGTCACTAAAACAAATATTCCATTCAGCATATAAAATTTTCAATAAAGTGATAGTACATGTACAATAGTTTATGTAAGGAGGTTATGGACAACCCACGAATGCAATTGTACCGCCTGCATGCCGTTGCATCTTCCTTGCACACTTCTTACAAATTAATAATCAAGATATACCTTTTTATTTTATTAAATCAGTTTTAATATATTATCTTTACCTGATATTTAAAAAGTTTAGTTATTTTTCGGATTTCAAAATAATTAATGGGCGGTAAAATATTTATGTTTTTAAACTTAAGCCATGTACCATCACAAGTCATATATAAAAATTTCAAAAATGAAAAATAAAAATCTTACATAAGCACAGAATACAAAGGAAGAAAACGTAGACAATCAGTTCTCGAATTGTTGTTTTAACATAAATTTCTCGATCTTTGCTACTGGCAAGTTGTCGTGTAGTCCAGATACCTATTAAAATAATTTCGTTTTACTAATACTGTACTTTGCTTAATTATTGTTACCGGAAATATCGAAAATTAGATAGTATCGCTTCTGTCCGTCAAACTAATTTATCCAAAGTTTAATATTTTAAATGATATTACTATAACTTGTTAGGAGGAAATAGTCTAAATAAACGGCAGGCAGAGGTATGGGGTTTGACAAAAATTAACTACTGTATTACCTGTTGACTTCGATTTTAGAATAAACTAGTTAGTTATCGACTGATACGTAGCTATTTCCTGTTTTTGATGTTTCCATTAACATAATATGTACATTGGATAAATATTTTTTGCACTCTCATAATTATAATAACTAATAAGAGTTATTAAATTTTAAGAAACGACCAAAATAATAGAATTACAATCGTAAAGTTAAACCAAAAACATTAAATTAGACATTATTATTCACAAAAATCATTAATTTTTCGAAGTTACGATTGCCTTTGTATTAAAACTAAGTGTGTAATATGGACGATTGTATCGTCTTGGTACCTAGGTTTGTTGTGTTTTAGGCTCCCGATAGTCTACTAAACATTCGACCTATGCAACATCAGATTATTTTAATACAAAATTAATCGTCCACCTCTTTAATTTCAAAGGCAAATATGAAAAAAAAAAAATGTAAACTTTTTAGAAAATTTTTACTTGAAATTCCATCAAAACCTTTTCTTTTTCTAAAAGTATCCCAATGAAAGTTTTAAGCAGAATTTCTGCATAGTTCGCTGGATTTGGTACAAAACTTTCTACAGAATTTCTGTAGAATTAATTTCATTGGGGCATTTTGTCCCATATTTTGAGAATATATTGGAATAAAAACACACTTGATCGAGTAGCCTATAAATACACGTACAATTGTACTGTATCAGTCAAATTATTCAAATTTGTCTAAAAAAATATTGCTAAAAACTACTGTAGCCTATTAACCTTATTACCATAATCTTATTATCATGTCTCCGATTCAAAATATAATTATTGTCACCGTCAATATAGACTCAATGAACCATTGTTATAGTTTTCAAACACTATTGCGAACTTAATGTTTTCCCGAGTTTCGATCTATAGTTCTATACAGTATTTCGAGTAACTTTGAAGCCTTTATAATAAAATATTATAGACATGCAGATAGAAACGTACAGCGCTGCACAAGTTTCTAATTTCTGTTCCGCCTCATTTTGCCCCCAATGATTTTTTTTACCGGTACAAACTAGTACGTGTGACGGTCACATACAGTACGTAACTTACCAGTTATGCATCCTGAGAATGAAGACCAACAACTTTGCTTTTCGTCTCCAGTTGTGCCCCCAATATTAGCCACATCAGGGTCCACATTTCCGTATGCTTCTAAATCTCTTGAATTGGGATGCTGTCTTTCAACGTGAATTTCCTGTGCTGAACCATCTTCATTCCAAGCAGTTCGAGAATTTGGCCTCTTAGAATTCGTCATCTGATGCGTGCAGGTTATTTTAGAGTTTTACAACCGAATTGTTAATCTTTTAAGTTTTGCTTTCACTACTTTGCAAAATAGGCAACTTTTCACAAGTTTCAAATATAAATCATTTAAACAATTTTATTTTAGCCTAACTATTTTTACCAACACCACATTGCCTTAACTGCCGGTGTTTATTGACAAAAACTGAGATTGGTTCACATAGTGAAAGTTATAACATCACAGCAACCAGTAACTATTAGTAACAACTAACTGTCACTAAGTCATGAAAGAGGAACAAACACATGTACTTACGCATGCACCATTATCATTAAAGCAGAACTGACCAGTGTAATATTTTTTTTTAACGTACAGTGTCACGATAGACAGAAGGTTTTTATTCGCGTCGCTTAGCAACACTGATAATCGAAGGTCAAGGGTTTCTTTTTGTTTCTTTAATCATAGTTCACTGCGATTTTTTTTTAAACAAAATTTTAAGGACAGTTCTGAATATTTCACTAATATCGTTTCAACTTTTAGATAAAAGTATTTTAAGCTTTATTAAATTTTTTTAAACACTACAAGAGTTAATTAAGGTTAATTTAGAAAATGTAAAAGTAGCCTGTATCACGTCCCTTTCATAATAAGCTATTATAATTTATTATTATGATAATACTGTTATTATACTGTATAAACAGCTAGTACCACTGTATTTTAAGTAAATCTTTTAATAGATTGCAAAATAAATTATAAAATTTTAGACAGCGATATAACGCTTAAAATGTAAGCCTATTTCGGATGAATGTAGGCCTAATCTTTAATGTAAATTGCTGCGTTATAGCATTATTTATTATTACTGAGTACTGTATAGGCTACGCAGGACTGTGTATGTAGGCTAAAATATGAAGAAAAATTTGGCTGTTTTTATTATTTACATTTTTCTCCCAACATATTTTTTTTTTTTTTTGTCTGATTACGAGGCTATGAAAATCGTCATAATTTGTGGCACACTTCTCGCTGCCTCACATCTGAGTAAAAAAAAGTTTAATTTATGTGAATACAATATACAATTTTTATTTAGGGAGGGGGGCTTCACCCCGCGGACAAATTAATTGTGATAAAAAGAGGGGCTTTGAAATCGATTTCGTTAGTTATCAGTGCACTAATAGTGCTATACAGTAGTGACTATTGCATTGATCCCTTTCTGGGTGCCATCAAGCATTAAAGGAGGAAGAGGGGAAGTAAGGAGAACCCAAATTTTAATGCAGATTTAATATAAAAATAAAATATTGCTAGAGAACAAAATAATAAAGTGCGCTACTGTATATATTTTTTGACATAACTAAGCAAGAGTTAACATGTTTTGTTAATGTGTAATTTCTTTATGAATTTTTATCCGACATAGCGGTACAGTAGGCCTATAATATTATTAGTATCGATAAGTAATTAGGAAATCTGAATGGTTCGTGATGTTTTGAATTTTCCGTTTTTTTAAAATAAATAATATAAATTTCATTATAGTTGCAAAATTAAAGTTGTTAACATAAATTTAGATATTAAATTTCATTTTACTAAAAATATGGGTAATATGAAATTTTTTAATTTCACCATAAAATTATTAAAATAAACAAACAATAATTTAACACAGAGGTCGAGCCTAGTAAAGCATTCATTTAAAGACCCTCCTGCGTGCGATATGAACCCTACCTAAACTTAAATAAAAAATTGCCGCAATCCTTCATTATAAATATAAATGAGTTTGCAAGACTCAGCAACAAAAAGATTACAGTGCATGTACTTAAAATTTGCTGTTTATGATTTGATTACTATTTTGCTACTAGGTAACGCTTACGGATCGAAGTTTCGAATGACAGTGACAAATAAACAGTCTTCGCTCTTCGATATTCACTCTATTTGGAAAGATTTAAAATTGTAAAAAAAATACCCCAGTGCTAATTATAATAATTAAAATTTCTACAGCAAAATTTGAAATGCCTTAATAATTCATAATTATAATCCTTAAAATAAAAAAAATCCCAATTAAATTTTATTAAATTTTGTGTCAATAGAAGATAAACTTCTGCAATTTACTTAATAAAAGATCGAGAGCCTAAAATTAATATTATTATGAAGAGGTAAGAATGTAATTCCTAGCTGTTAACTAAGATACAATGTTTTTCTTTCAAAACTATAAACAAGATCGGGAACTAGGAAATAATTTAAAGTTTTTTTAAATGCCTTTTTTCACTCAAGATAAAGTAAAAGCCGATAATTATGCAACTACGTCAGTATTACGGGAAATTTAACAAATTATATCTACATAATAATAAAAAAAATAGCAAGTTTCGTGTAGCCTACCTGTATATCATATCTATATATAAACAACAGAGCAGTACAGTAATTATTATACCAAAGCATTTTTCAAAGAAAATATATTAAGACTGAAAAATTCAATAGTTGCCAGGGATAACTTGTATAGCTCTAAGTAACCGGGGTAAACAAAAAAAAACATTTTAATGGCGGGGGTAATTGTTTTTAGTATCTTATGCGCGTATTACATAATAATTACGAAAATTTGCTCCATTAGAAGTAGGCTACTGAACATTACTGTATTGTTTAATGTGCTCCCATCTTTCTTTGGGATTTGTATAGGCTACGGAAATTTGACAAAACTTAATTCCCGGGATAAGAATGCTACTGTAGGCCTACTCCATTATTTGGCAATTAAAATCAGTGGTGAAAGTAAGCCGGGTTATGCCGGAATAACGTCCCGGCAAAACATTTCATGCCGGGACGCTGTTCCGG
>JAQGAY010000164.1:0-42627 GCA_034698085.1 Polydesmus angustus | reverse complement strand
ACAACTGAGTCGGCACGTGTTAACTCAATTAGCAGTTTTTTCAGTTTAAAAAGCGAATAAACAAGTCAAATTTTAAGCAAAAATTAATTTTTTAATATTTAGTTCGAACAACATCTCCGATTTAATAATTAAAAATAATATCTGGCATGTGACCTCCTCCACTGAGTTGGCACATGTTAACTCGATTAGTAAAATTTTTTAATAACAGTTTCTCATACGCGTATTTGCCAACATCCAAGCAGACACGTGCGAGATTTACTAGAAATTACGTTACACGCGTAACATGTGCCGACTCAGTGGAGGAGGTCACTTGCCGGATATTATTTTTCATAGTTAAATCGGAGATGTTGTTCTAAGTAAATATTAAAAAAATTACCGGTATTTATTTTCATTAAAATTTGAATTGTTTATTCGCTTTTTAAACCGAAAAAACTGCTAATTGAGTTAACACATGCCGACTCAGTTGTAGAGGTCATATTCTAAAAATTGTTTTTTGTCATTAAATTGGAAGTGTTGTTGTATGTAAATATTAAAAAAATAATTCAATTTCTTTAATATTTGACTTCTTTATTCGCTTTTTCTAAACGTCGTATATTTATGGACACACGTTATAATTCTTTATTTTTTCTTTCCAAGATTTGCATTCAACAAAAAAATTATTTATTATTAATTTGGTAAGTGTTATAATGTTTAAAGTTAAAAGTGCTTTGTTAAAAACTTCTCCTAAAACTTCTCCTTTTTTTTTTTTTTTTTTTTTTGCTTTTTCATTTTCAACACATTATTTCAAAATGCCATGGTCAGTTACAATGTTTACTGTAACAGATTTAGTGCACCACATAAAATTTTAAAAATATTAGTTTACTACACAATCTTCGTTAGATACAGTATTGGTATTGCTCGTTTTAATTGATAGCAATAAATTGATCAACGCTAATTAAAATACCGTATACAAATGTTTCGCACTCAAAATTTTATGAAAAACATACTGAATAAATACTTCTGGTATTCCATTATGTTAATTTTAGCAAGTCACAGTTTGTTCTTAATACGCCTGTTTTAAATGTTTTTCAATTAATAAGTGCATTTTAATTCTAACTAGTGATACAGGATACAATGAAAAATTTTATTAAATTAAAAGCAAATTAGGAAAATTTAGACAATTTGAAACACTTGTAGTAACAAATAAATTAATTGTCCGCAGATTAGTTTGTTTCATTAAGTCTATTTGTGACCCCCCAAAAAAGTAGCCTACTTTGGCTATGGAATCCAACAGAAAAAAATGTGGGATAAATAATTATTACCTATCATCAGAAATTCAGAATGAGAAATAAATTATATACTACTTTTGAGTTCTTTAAATGATTTCCAACATAGTAAAGGACCAAGTCTGCACCTCATTTTTAAAGTAAAATATAAGTAAGGTATACTAAATATTACACGGTAAATATGCTAAAGAAATTTGAAAATAATGCAAAGTTTGTCGTAAATTTATTTCTGCAATTGAAACTAAGTTGTGTTTAAATTTACGCGCGTTTGTGTTTACATAAAATAATTTTTATAAAGAGATTTTAAATTATGTTACAAGTAACATTTTATATTTTTACTTTTTAAAATCCCTCAAAAGAATGCGGGACTTGTGGGCAACTTTTATCAAATGAATAACTAAAATCAGTAAAATAGTAGGTGCAAGTAACTCGAATGAAAAAAAATTCAATAATGTTTAAAACAGGACGTACCTTTAATAGAATATCTAACGATGCATTGAAGTGCTAGTAAAACCGATACTCCAGTCCACAAGCCAACAATTCTTCCTATTTCAGACAACACGACAGCCAACTACACAAAACATTCCAATAATATTAACCATCAAAAATTCTGTAAATATTTTTTTTGATAATAAGCGAGTATTTCTACATTGTCCAAAGGTTTCTCCTTAATTAAACGCGTCGTCTTAAATTTTGGTCTCAATTTGACCCAACTGGACCCTAGGGACACGTTGCTAAAATATTTTATTGAGCAATTATTTTATATTTATAATACATGTAATTAATAAGCTCATAATATTATTACTAGTCATCATAAACATTCCAAATATCGGTGCGTTGTCTTTGGTAAAGCTAAAATAAAATTACACATTTATTAATTCAGAAAGTCTACAATACACTGTCATACCCTTTTATTTTTCCACTGCATTTTAACATCGAGATCGTAAATAGTTTCTCTAAATTAGATACAATATTTAAAATATTTTTTTTATTGTAAAATGTTTAATACTGATTGTGGAAGCCAAACCTGCATGGCAATGGACAAGTACAGTTTTCAACAAACACAGAACCCCAACATTCAGAGTCTTCATTGCAAAGATGATAAAAATATTTTTTTTTAGGAAGAATGTTTTAAAGAAATTTAATATACCCGTAAAATTTAAATGTTGCTGCTCCAATTCTGAAAACTCTCTTCTCCCTTTGTAATTACGCTCAAAGTTATACGAACATTGAGTAGTACTTAGATTGAATAAACAGGATGTTTCACATTCCTAATTTAAAATGATGTTTTAACTTAAGATTAAAAAAATTTGAATTAATTTAATTACATGTTTAGTGTACAAATATTGCGTTTCATGAGTGTGAAATAGATTCAACCACTGATATTCGGGTAACAATGGAGAAACGCAGTTGCTGGAGTATGGAGCGGGTAGGCGTTCTTTAATAGTCTAACATTGAATAAATTAAATACCGGTAACTACATAAAAATATGGTAACAGTGTAAGCTCACCGGAATAAATTCAATGGTTATATTTTGGTTTGGTTTGATGACAGTGGCTTGACTTAACGACTGAGTGTTGGGGGAGGTTCCCTTTGGATGAACAAGCACGTACATATCAGTGGAATAAATCAGCTCCAACTCTAATGGCTTCGTATAAGCCAGTTCTAAAGTTAATTCTGAACGTATAATTTTGCCAATTAACAAACAATACAATTGTAATATTCATAAATATTGAAACCTCTAGGATTTAATTGGTCTCGATGTTCATCGTTCAATAAACCAGGATTTATTGTGGCGCAATTGCCCAATTCTCCTATTGGCATCTCTAGTATGTTCCTAAAAACAATATTATTATAACATTAAAAAAGCATTAATGTAATCTTATTAGTTCAATGTAAAGAAATCATTTTTTACCTGCATTGAATAATTTCATTTCCCAAATTGTATTGACAACCTTTAATATATTCGTGTAGATTTGGACCAAGTTGCAAACGAACATCGGTTGGCAATAGTACCATAAATGCTATAAAAAGGTCCAGCATCTCTGAAACAAAAATGTGTGTCATAAGTTAGCTTTTTATGTCTTTCCTTCTTTAATTTTACGAAGAATATATCTAAGCTCCAAAAGTTCGTTAAATTTTTCTTTAGCGAAATTCGTTTCGTTATCATTTATTTGCTTGAGCATATTGTTGGAGCACACGGTGACCGATGGAAATTCCACATAATTCATTTTTTCACCCTCTTTCTCAACATTTAATCTAAAATATAAAAATATAACCTAATCTTCTCAGTTTCTAAGAAAAAAAACATTATTGTGTTTATACTTTAAATATGACTGGAAAATCTTATGCGATTGAATAAAAGATTTACAAACGGCAGCGAGCAGTATCACAACCCAAATTAATCTTTTCAAAATCTTTAAAACTTTTACTTTTTCTGTAAAGAAAATAGCGTTTTTTATTAAAAACATTATATACCATTAATGCTTTTGTGATACTATTAAATAATTTAAAATATAAGTTAAGTGCTTAAATGCATTTAACTTCTTACCGTTTAATATTTTCAATATTTTTGAGTTCTTTCTTTTACTATTGTCAAAGCAAATACATTTACTTATACAGTATTTAAAAATATAGCGGATATACAACTCACTTGAAAATATTTGTTATATTATGAAATCGGTTAAGAATGAGCTCGCAAATGGCCAAAATAGACCATCCAGCGTATAAACCCATAATTCCTCCAAGTTGACTTAAAACTAATTCTTCCTATCACAAATGCATTGTTTTATATTTCACTAGTAGTTACATTATAATAATTATAAAAAGCAAAATTACATACATTACATATTGGGGTCATATAATGAATCGGCACTTGATAGTCAGCTATTTCTAGTCGTAGCGAGTATCCCACTTGATATCGTCTGAAACACATAATAATTAAGTCACGCTAATTAAAACATCATGCAAATCAAAATATGACTTAATAACAATGTACTTTTTTTCTACATCACTTGATATTAGGTTGTAAGGATTACTACGAGATAAATTCACATGATAATATAATTTTGCTTCCTGTGAAATATATTTTATTAATTAAAAATACGTAATCAACATTTGGAAATGTCTTTTGTAATCACAAAAAAATTAAATTTTTCAACCGAATCTTCAAGTGTAGGTCTAAGAAATTCGTCAATTTTAAAGGTTGAAAAGCTAAAATTAAAATAAGAATGCTTAATGTAATAAACATAAATATTTTCCAAGATAAATCGTTCTCACGTGCAAGGAATTTGACAATGACACATTTCATCTAATTTTTCTTTTGGAATCTTTCGACATCCTAAATAAAAAATGACACTCAACAAACACATACCGGGTATCAGATTCGTAAATGTTAAGTAGTTTACCTCTGCAAACCTGCAAATTCAACGGTGCGTAGAAGTGAGGCAATTGGCAATTACAAAATTCTATTGTTAGATTTTGGAGGCAAGAAGCAGCGCAGGCCTAGAAGACACAAAAATACATGAAATAGGCTAAGCATTGGAAATGTTAGTAACGTACCACGATTAATACAAAATGTTTTTTACTTAACTTAAATATTTTTTTAAAAAAATACATATCAAAAGAGATTTTACAAATTATTACTACGATCTCTTTTTCCTGCAAAAAGCAGAGCAAGTGACTATCGAAATTTAATTTTTTTTTTAGAATTAAAAGGTCGTACGGGCATTTTCGTCTTTAAAAAAATTAGGTACTGTTAATAAGACTCGAATAAAAAAATTTAGTAGATTGTTTTATCATGCTCGTTATTTTCTACCTTTCAATAACTTTACGTAAATGTCAGTTTGCAGAGGATTTGCATTCAATTGCATTTATGTAGCATAATCTCAATGTGATGAGGGGAAATATGTTTGCCATACAAATCTAGATTTAATTATTATTATTATTTTCACCGTACCTCAATCGAATAAACAAAATCACGATTTGATTTTCTTCCTCCTTCAACCCATTCCTGTTTATCTGTAGATTTTCTTGGTTCACAGTCTCTTTCGTAAACATAACTATTCTGAATAATAAAACAGAATTACCCTAACAATATTATAATTTTAACCTATGAATTCGACAATTAAAATGCAAAATGATTAACTTTATTCAGACTCAAGACAATGTCGCTGATATTTGTCACTTTAATGATATTTCTAGGGTCAAATATTGGTTCAGTATATTTTTCGTGAACCACAATAATTTGGTTTTGCCACGGCATATCCGGTTGTACGCTGGGCAGACCGTTGCGAGATTCCACGATAAGGTTCGTTACCAACATTCCTATTTGAAATATCTAATTTTTGGTGCCTATATAAATATAAAATACAGCTAGCTATGTTAACCTTTTGGTGGTCCGCCCAGTTTTTCGTAAGCTCTGGGGAAACGTAAATAATTTATATTTTCCAATTCCATATCCAATGTCAAGCAATTTCCATAATATAAATTATTAAACTCGATCCATTGAAACTCATCAGATTCAATACTGAAATAATTAAAAATTATTGATTTGTTACGAATTAAGTGAAAATGAAAACATTATTATTACTAAATATCTCGCGTTCCCGTGTTTCCCGCAACCTGCATCTTATAGTGAGGCTGTCGCGAATAAAAAAACCGTTCATCTTCATCAAACTTAGCTAACATACTTATAACTTCCATTTCATTTTTCTATGAACAAAAACAGGAATCGGTTACATGTAGCCTACTTTGCAAATGTAAATGTAGGATAGGTTATGTAAGTCAATACTACCTTCGTTAGAATTGGAGTATCTGTTATGTTATATCTATAATCGTCACTAAAATAAGAAATAATAACTGTAAATTACAGTACATCTACTATACAATTGAATATCTTTACTAAAAAGTAAATGCAAGTGGAAAATGTTCTTCATCAAAAGAATCCAACAAACTTGCCAGATTAAATTTCTGATTTGTAAATTAAACGAATTTTAGTACATGTACTTTAATTGGGTTTTTTTTATAATGCTTTTAAGAATTCATACTGTTTCCACGGGATATGCATAGTTTAACAGTGTTTCATTTTTTCTGATTGGTATATTAGAACAAACGGTAACTGATGGTAAAGGAAATGGATCCTGTAATTCTTTTTCCATTGTCTCAATGCTAGAACACCTACAATATTATTTTATAAAAACAATTAACGCTTAAAACTTTAAAAAAAAATAATAATAATTATAATATTAGCCAGTATTTTATATTACTTGATAAACGTTTCAATCAGAAAACCAAAATGCGCGGCAGATAAAAAAAATAAAAATACATTTAAAACTCCGACAATAATATTACGCTTCATTTTTAATAATGCTCTCAGCTTTTTTAAAGTGACTTGATTTTTTAAAAGTATTTTCGCGTGACTTTGGCAACGCATTTCATAAAAAAATCAACTTTTTAAATATTAATGTTAGCAGTAAAAATACCATTTAATATTTTAGTACCGGTAGAACTGTTGTTTTTCAATACGGTAAAAAAAATTAAAATCACTATATTGATGTACTGTATTTAATGAAACGCAAGGAGAAATGATTGGGTTTCAAAAAGCAAGAATTTATTCAATTATAAATACTGTAAATGTTTTTGAACTTTAAAAAAAATTATTTCTACTATTTTTAATAAATTAGAATGTAAAAAGTAGATTGACTGGTTACATAATAACTATACTACGAGGGTTATCAAAAAAATAAATACACGTAGATTCAATTTTTCTAATTTTTTAAGAATTTTATTTAAAAAAAAAATTCTAGGCTTTAGTTGACAAATAATTATGTGAGCTATTTTTCCATGTATTTGCCTTTCCGTTTTATGCAGGTTTTGAACCGTTTTACAAGGTTTTTGATGCCCTCTGCAAAGAAATTTTCCGCCGTTTCTTACTTCCAGCGCATGCCGGTTTTTTTCACCTCAATAACCTCAATTTCTATCAAAAAAATCATAGCCACTATTTTTTATGTAAACAAATTTGATACCCAATTCGTGTTTTTTCTAATATACCTTAAATCAATGCTTTATTTACTTGGAGAATTGGAACTGATAATGACCCTAAACATAAACTTAAAGTTTATAATTAACTTAATAATTTTAATGATATTATAATTAATAATTAAAAAGGTTTCGAAGGTTAAAAAGGTTAAAAAGGCTTTAATTTCGAGCGAGCAGTAGATCTAACAATGTTTGTGTTATATTATGTTAATGACATAATAATTATGTTTGTGTGAAACGACGTATGTTTTCCGCCACATATTCGAAAATGAATATATTACATTTTTCAAGGTTAGATCGACTTTTCTACCTATTTCGTTGGATTTTGTAAATTACAGAAGTCGAAAATTTCCAATAATATGTGGGATTTTAACAAATTTGAGACAATTAATGTAGCACTCTACAAACTACCGTATAATAATTTTAAATTACCTAATTTTATTGTTTTTTAAATTAATTTTAATTTTGTAAGTAGCAAAGTTATTAAATTTTTTTTAAGACACTATTGTACAAAAGTTTTAAAAACTGAAAGGCGTCAACTGAAAACTTAAATAATTATTAAGTCTTCAGAATAGTAATTTCAATTATTCTCAAACAAAATGTGTGAGTGAATTAATCCAACATTTTTTTTTGTTGTTGCTCCAATTAACGATTTATTTTACCAATATTAGCCTAATTGATATAGGAACTGATGGAAATAAACAAATTTGATTTCAATTTCGTTGAAATAATACCAGTAGTTATTACTTTGATTTATACGTTCACGACATTTATTTTGAAAACATTGTCCACATCCGAGAATAATAACCAAAAACAACTTATGGCATTAATTTAAACTATTCAAAATCAAATCCGAAACTTTTTCAGCCAACATTATTACTGGCGCATTGGTGTTGCCAGCAGTAATATAAAGCATAATGGAAGCATCAACCACTCGAAGATTTTCAACTCCAAACACTTTGAGCTCCGAATCAACCACTGCCATTGAATCGTTCGCCAGACCCAAGTTTTGGATTAAGTTTGTTTAAGTTCTGGTTGCGTTCCCGTTGAAATCGGTCGAGTGCGATTATGTCAGCTCGTCCTTCTTATTCCCTTCACAGCGCGTCACCCAGGGGAATCAATAATAATAATATTGTAGTACAATAATATTAGCTTGATAGTTTAAACAATAATTTCGCGATTTGCATCGATTTTCACCAACTGCCTAAATAAGTTTGAAAGACCTACAAAATAATAGATTTTGTAATTCCATAAAACTTCAGTTTTCCTCATCCTCAATAATATTAATTGCTAATCAGATTAGACTTGAAATTCTATTTGTAATTGCGAAAAGTTTGAAGTTTAAAGTACTCGTACAAATGCACAATAAAAATAACTACAATTATTTTATTTTGTGAATAAGTGATTTTTAGAAACACTAAAAGAAATAAAATTTAGAAGCAATAAAATGTTTAAAAAGAAGCGAGGTCAACAACAAAAAGAGTTGAATTTTGTTTTTTAAATAATAAAATAAATGTTTATTATTATTACATGTATTTTTAGTTTCGTTCAAGGTGAGCGGGCTATAATAATAATAATAAAAAAGAATTTCTTATTTTCACAATTCTAACTGTTGCAACAAAGAAAATCGATTATTCCACTGTGACAAGCGCACATCATAACACCTTAATACATTGTATAAGAATTGTATAAATATCCAAACTTTGTAAGTACCGTAAGTTTTAATTCTTAGTAATTAGCGGTTATGCAGAGATCGTTCAACCGCCTTCATGGCCCGATTTTATTATCACGGTATGTTTTAATTACACTTGTTTTTTAAAATATTAGGGTGTCTTATCTGTATGTCCACCCGCCACGTCATTACTTTTAGTTAAAGCAAAATTTAAAAATCAGTACAATTTAAAAAAAAACTAAACGACAACTATTATTAGTAACGATGATAATATTGATTATTTGTATCAATCTTCTCGCTAAATGTTGTTTCATCGCTGCACAAGTTGAAATTACAGCGGAAAAAATTCAAGCTACGACATTTGATTATGTTATTAGTAAGTTGAATTTGAGCATTATCATTTTTATATGTATAATTGACTTTTATCGGAAATACTTTTATGATTTAGTCGGCGGTGGATCAGCTGGTTCCGTGGTGGCCAGTCGGTTGAGCGACCAGCCTCAATTAAATGTTTTGTTAATTGAAGCCGGTGGCTATCCATCGGCGCAATCGTATATTCCGGGTTACATTTGGAAAGGAATTAATCCAGACACCGCTTGGATGTATCAAATAGAACCCCAAACCTCCTGTTTTAAATCCTTTCCGAACCAAGTATTATAACCGAATTAATAATTTAAATACGAATTATATAAATATGTAGTTAATGAAACTTTAGCAATTATACTACGCTCAAGGAAAAGTTTTAGGAGGTGGAAGCACCCTTAACGTAATGAGTTATTCGAGAGGTAGTAAGGGGATTTTCGACGGCTGGGCAAAATTAGGTTTGAGTGAATGGAGTTACGAAAAAGTTTTGCCTTATTTTTTAAGAGTGGAAGGAAACACAATTCCCGAACAAATGAATGACAGTAAAAAATAATTTTTATTTAAAAATTTATTTTTTTTTTCTTAACGAAAAGTTTGATTTCAGCTAAATATCATAACACATCTGGACCGCTTACAGTTTCGTATTCTCCCTATCGAACTTCCTCTTTGAATGCATTTCTGCAGGCAACAGAAGACGTCGGATTACTGCAAACTGATTACAACGCTGCGAACCAAACAGGTACAATTCACATTTTGGTCCCGGAGCAGAGTCAACCACCGGTACATAATTTTATTGTAATATTTCAGGAGCTTCTCCATTTGCATTCAATATGAGAAATGGAAGTAGATGCAGCGCGTACGTAGCGTTTATCAACACTACCAAAGTCAAATCAAATTTATTTATTTCCATCAATTCTATTGCCAATAAGGTATAAAAAAAATCGAAACTTAAAAATAAGAAGTGAATTTGTAATTTTTTACCCGACGTAGATTTTGTTTGACAATATCACCGCAAATGCTGTTGAAATATTAATCGGCGGCAAATTAGTTCGCGCTAATGCCACGAAAGAGGTGATTTTAAGCGCCGGAGCATTTGCGTCTCCCAAAATACTTGCGCATTCGGGAATTGGACCGCAAGAACAACTACAGCAATATAATGCAAGTAATTCCAACTCTCGCTTCATTTTACTTACGGAGTGTACTTTTATCTTTCTTTTTTTTTAATTATTAGATTTCAGTTCTGGTCAACTTAGTGGGAGTGGGGGAAAACCTTCAGGATCACATCGGTTGCAACGCTCTCGTTTGGAAAGTCAATTGCACCGACTGCACCCATAACCTCCAACAATCATTTTCTGAAGAAAATCATGCTCAATATTATGCAAATAAAACCGGTTCATTTTTCCAGCAATAACAATTATTATAAAATAATGTATTAATCTAAGTGAACTTTATCAGGTCCTCTCTCCTCGCCGGCTGGAGTCGAAGGAGTGGCATTCAGTGTATCTAAATACGGCGTTAATGGTGTTCCCGACGTTGAACATGTGTTTTTTTCTAATTCCAATGTCAACAACCCCGCAGCAATAGCGAATTCCTCAGGAATGTCACTTAAAGTACAAATTAGTTGTTTTATTAAAAAAATTAAAATAATTTAACGAACACAGACTTTCGGTTTACGCAGATCCTAGAACAATATTTCGCGCCATTTGCAAATGCAACTTCAACGTTTACCATCGCTACTTGGATTCTTCAGCCTAAAAGTAAAGGTTATGTACGAATTGGCAGCAGCGATCCGACGGTCAATGCTATTGTAAACCCAAATTTTCTTAGACGGGAAGAAGATGTTCTTGCTTTAATCGAAGGTTTATTTTTTAAACCTAAGATAGTCTATGAAAAATAATAAATTTTTTTTATTGTAGGCGTTAAAGTGGCAAAATCAATTGGTGACTCGAGAGCTTTTAAGGCACTCGGAGCCCAATTCATCCCTTCCGTCTACCCTGGATGTGAATCTTATGAGCTCTACTCGGACGACTATTGGAATTGCACCGTGCGCAGCATGACGTTTTTGTTCTTTCATCCGGTTGGTACTTGTAAAATGGGTTTGGCGAATGATTCAATGGCTGTGGTTGACTCGGAGCTGAAAGTGTTTGGTGTGAAAAACCTTCGAGTAGTCGATGCTTCGATCATGCCCCTCATACCAAACGCTCACACTAATGCCCCCACTATGATGATAGCCGAAAAAGCGTCGGACTTGATTTTATCGCAAATAAATTAGCTTAAAAATTTCAATTTCCAATTTTATAATAATCATAAGCAATTGTCTATATTATACACGTAAACATTCTTTTTGAATTAAATAATTTTTTAAGCGCATTTAACTTGCGTTTGAAAACAAGCAAAATAAAGCATTTCAGGTGTCAATGTCATAATTATTGTTAATAATAAAAACGTTATTTTTGAATAATTAATTTTAATTTTTTCCAAGTACATGTACATGTAGATCTTCTTAAAATCACGAATTTTGTATCATGTATTATAGTGATGCATATTATTAATATTTAAGAAATTTTGCCCTTGGCTAAATGTAGGCCTACATGTGCACCGGTAGACCTGCTGCATCCTTCGATATTTAATTCTGTAGATACATAAATTATTTAACTACTTAACAATTTTGAATCACCGCAATAAAATTTTAATTTTAAGTAATAAGATTTTATTTTGAATTTTAACTTACAGTTTCTTTAACAAGCAGAGTTGATGATTAAAAACAGTCCGAGATTGTAAAACCACACAACCAGTTGTTTTTAACTCCAACGCAAAATCTTGATAAATACACTGTTCAATTAAAACTATGATTTTGACAACAGTTAGGCCCTACTATCCACGCACCGTATACTATTACTGTACTTACTGAAATACAGTATTGCGATGATATTAAAAACCCCTTTTGTTCTAACAGAAATCAATAAAGAATACGAAAACTATTCAATAAAACCTTCACCATTTTACTTTCATTTACATATTATAATTACTCACACTCTCTGATCATCGATCACTTTTTACTAATTTACATACGCCGATCTCGTTACCACACCTTAAAACATATTTCCGAAATATTTTTATATTGAAAATGGACAAACATTACCATACAAATTTAGGGTAATCAGTTTTAATATAAAATTGAAGCAAAACAAACGCAGCAGCGACTTAAAAATTAAATAATATTATAATTATATATTTATAAATTTAATCCTTAAATCCTTACTGGGTTTGTTTACAAGTCTGCTTGTGGTTGTAACGTAATCTACACCGTCGTAGGATAATTTATATCTTTGCAAAATCTGTTTATAATAAATACTATATAGTAAAAAAACTAATTTATTGATAATAAGTAATTGATTGTTTACTCTGATTGACAACAGCAGCGTTTGTAATTGTGCAATCTTTTTCCCCGGACAACTTCTGGCTCCATGACCAAAGGGCAGCCAGCTGTACGAAATGGGTTTGTCATTGGCATTCAACCATCTTTCTGGTTCAAACTTGTTGGAATCGGTAAAGTAGATTTTCCCCATTAAACGATGATGAACGATGACTTTTGTCTACATAATTATCCAAATTAATAAATTATCTTTATACCGTATTATTGTACTTTATTTTCTTTTTATAATTTCTTAGCCTTTTATTCAAAAACAATTTGCCTAAACATATAATAACCCTAAACGAGTAAAGTGTTTGCATACCCCTGACGGGATGTTGTAACCAGAAAACACATGATCCTTATGAAGAATTCTAGACGTCATATCTACAATCGGCGTTAACCTACAAATTATTAAATTTATTTTATTTTTACAATCTTTCAATATCAAATTTTTACTAAAGATATTATGTACCTATGCGTTTCATTTATACAAGCTTTTAAATATGACAAAGGTTGCAATTGTCCGATCGTAATAACTCCATTCGGATTTGGAATAAATTGTTGAATCTCTTCGTACAATTTCTGTTGCTTGGTAGGATTTTTTGATAAATGGTACAATAACATTGATGTTGATCCTGCCGTCTATAACAAAAATAATTAATATTAAAAGTGGAAGTTAGACATTGAATGTCATTAGAATAACTACAAGAAGCCTATTACCGACCCCCCCTCACCTTCCGGTTCTATAACATTTTTACCTTTTTTTTTTCGAATTCAGACTTCTATCACAATAATTCAAGTTATTATTTTCAAATTTTGTGGTGAATTTCTTAATTCTATATGAGCTTTAAATTTCAGAATAATGAATTAAATTAAAATGGGCTCATTACAAGTTTTACAAATAAGCAAGTTCAACCCAACGGCATGATCGTATTTGCATGGTAAATTTGACATAAAAAATAAAGCTTTCAAAACTATTAATATCTTACCGTGTCGACGCTTCCTATTAACAAATCATTAATAACCGAAAAAATATCGTCCTCATCTACATCCTTTCGAGATAACATATGGGCTAACAAACAGCTTTTAGTGTCCGATTCGGATTTATTGCGAATTTCTTCTATGGTGCGATGCACGTACTTGGACGATATTCTTCGATAAAATATTTAAACAATAATAATTATTATACTGGCACAATATTAAAGAAAAACTAAATTTAATTAGGGTAATTCAGTTTCAGGCTAGGCGAAACCAGTTATGCCGTATTTCCGAAAATACTCGTACACTGTAATATAAATGGTTTATACCGAGTAATTATTTTATAGCTCTGCTCCACAACCTTATACGTCGGCGTTGAAAACCATTTGTACCACGGAAAGCCCAACTCCAACTTGTAACCAACGGTAAATAAATTGTCCAGAGCGGTGACTAATAGCATGCAATCCGACTGATCAAAATTCAACGTTCCTAAACTTTTTCCAAACATTAATGTGCCGGCACCTAAAAATGAAATGTGCGTTGCAAATGAACGACGATCAAAACTATAATAGTACAATGTTTTGTTATTGATAATCGATATTGCTTACTTTCAAAACCCAATTTGCAAAGTTCTTTATACAAATGCTCCATGCAATCACTATTTTTGTTTTTCATAGATGAAATGTTGTTTACAAATTTTAACGCAATGTGGTCAAAAATTGGGCAAAAGTTTAGCGCCGTTTGTGGATTAAGTAAGTAGTTGCTCATTTTTTTTCTTAAAGTATACCATTCGTTGTCCTGCAGGCTAAAATCGTTTATGAATCGATTATTTGTTTTTAAAAAAAAATAATAAAAAAAAACAAAACTTGAATTTAATTACTTGAAAACAAGTGAAAATTTGGGTACGAGATGTTTATTTCTAGCTCTAGCCACCATAACTGCTTCAAATACAACTTTAATCGGTGAACGGGTTTCATTTTTGAACAAAATGTCAACATCTTTTGGATCAAGCAAATGCACGATGTTGCTTTCACCGTCTTTAACGATTGTCCCGTAGCGTTTATATAAAACGTTAAAATAATCGTCTCTTTCATAATTCACATCAATTTGTCCTCCATTTTCTGTACATATAGTTAGTTAAACCGGCTATGGTTAAACTATTGATTTCAAATTCAGCCATTTTTTTTTATTGCTGTTTAACTCACCATATTTCTTAATTATTTTATTTAATCGTTGAACAAAATTCTTCCGCGGAGTTTGAGGTAGTTGTTCAAAAGATTTTATTGGTTGACACGTTAATAAATTACGCCGAAGAAGCTTAAAATTTAAAGAAATTTTAAAAATAAAAGAAGTCACTTTCGTAATACCGATCATTTTGAAAGGGTGAAGTGTTTTGCGATTCGGATAGATTTTCAATTGCTTTCAAAAAACTGCATGCGTACTGTAATTCGATAACATCTGTTTTCAAGGTCGTTTTATTGATTAATAAAGCGAATAGTATTAATAAAAAAATTAAGTGTATCAAGTAGTGAAATTATCCGATTTTCCCAACACAAACCTTATTTTCTGGATTTAAGTCGTTAGGTAGAAGCGGGTGAGCTAAAGTCCTTTTTTGGTTTTTCTCAAAATCCGTACGTCTTAGCTATATAGTAGTTAAACACAAAATTAAAGCGCGTTAAATTTGCTGCAATAATAAGCATAATATTATTCACTTATTTCGTATATTTAACCGTTTTCGAGATATAGCGCGGAGAAGGGTAACAAGTGCACAAAATACATTGTGTTGTTCGTCCCACAGGATAACATATAAAAACAGTACGAGATGTTACCCTCCAACCACCCAACTAAATGGCAAATTTTTTCCTCAATTACTTTTAATTTTAAATTTTAAACATTCGGTTATCATTCATAGCATTGAGTGAACAGTTGTTGCTTATTTTTTTCTATCGGTAAATATAATCTTTAAAATTATTCTTACTGGGTCTGTTTACAAATCTGCTAGTCGTTGTAACGCCGGCACCATCGTAAGATAATTTATATCTTTGCAAAATCTAAATCGTATTAGAAACGTTTTTAAATAATTAACTAATTTGACATTGATAATAAATGGTCGTTGATTTTTTACCCTGATCACTATCAGCAACATTTCTAATTGGGCAACGTTTTGACCCACGCAACTTCGAACGCCGTGACCAAAGGGCAGCCAACTGAACGAAATTGGCTTGTCGTTCTCACGTAACCATCTTTCCGGTTCGAACTCGCTCGAATTGTCGAAGTATATTTTCCCCATCAAACGATGATGAATAACAATTTTAGTCTGATTAAATGTTATTACTCAAAATAATTATTTTATAGGTGTATATTTATTCAAATTTCAATTACCCCTGATGGAACGTTGTAACCCGAAAATACTTGGTCCTTATAAAGAACTCTAAATGTCGCATCTAAAACCGGTGTTAACCTAGTAGAAATTATATTTTACGCATTTATAATGTCATAACCTATGCGTTTCATTTATACAAGCCTTTAAGTATGATAAAGGTTGCAATTGTTCGATAGTAATAATTTCCTTTGGATTATGAAAGAACTGTTGAATCTCAGAGTACAATTTTTGTTGTTGACTTGGATTTTTTGATAAATGACACAAGAGCATTGCAATTAAGGTAGAATTCTATAAAAAAAATATTAAAAAATTATTTGCCGGTTTTAAAATATTATGATTTTACATTTGGAGATAGGCTACACAATTCCTTAAAATATTGAAATTATTTGCAGGTCCAGGGTGAGACAAAAATCTCTATAAGAAATACAATTAGGCTGAGTAAAACTAATACCGATAGAAATGAATATTATTGCTTTTTGCATTCAAGGATTCTTGTATATAAGCCAAAATGGTTTGAATACTTTGATACTGTAATAGCGTTAATTGTCACTTCATCCTCTAAAATTTTGTTATTTATGTGGGTGCGAAAACGTAAGATATAATGATACATAACGGTAATAAAAATGTTCAGATAAAACCTCATAATTCAACTCAATTAAATTTTCTTTTTTTAAACAAATATGGAAACAGTAACTCGAAAAATACATTAAAACACTTTTCGCAATATTACATGAATCTTAATTGCTTTCAATCTTACCGAATCAGTGCCTCCCGTTAGTAAATCGGTGACTATGGAAAAAATTTCATCGTTATTCAATTTTTTTCGAAATAACAAATGTGACAATAGGCTGGCATCATTGTCAGACTCCGATTTATTGCGAACTTCATCAACGTTTTCTTGGACGTACTTGAAAGCAATTCTGCAATGTTTTTATATAGTTTTGCATGCATAAATTACTTGAAGACTGTATATAAAAATATTTATTACTTTGCTATAGTTCTATAACTATGGTCTACGTGTTTATACATCGGCGTTGAAAACCACTTGTACCACGGGAATCCTAATTCCAACTCGTAACTAACCGTAAATAAACGATCCATAGCTGTTACGAAACGAATGGAATCGGATCCGGCTCCGTGTTGGTCACGACTTAAAGTTCCTAATCTTTTTCCAAATATTAATAAGCCTGTATCTAAAATTAGATCAATGGTAAAAATTGAAAATTATAAAAAAAATGAAACAATGCAAATTTAAATTTAAAAGGATAATAATACGTGTTTACTTTCAAACGACCATTTGCACAGTTCTTGAAACAAATGCTCCATTTGGTGGTTTTCTTTGTTTTTCTTAAATGAAATGTTGTTTACAAAGTCCATGGCTATTAAATCAAAAGCTGGACAAAGAATTTGGGCCGTGTGCGGTTTAAATAGAAAGTTACTCATTTTGCTTCTTAAATTAAACCATTTATTACCATTGCTAAAAAAAACTTTTTATCATTTCAAATAAAATAATGTAAAGTGCTTTACCGATTTACCTAAAAAAAACTTGAATATTTGGGCGCAACATCTTTATTCCTGGCTCGGGCAACGTTAACTGGCTCGAGCATGAATTTAGTTGGTGAACGGTTTTCGTTTTTAAACAAAGTTTCCACCTCTTTTGGATTAAATAGATGGATAGTGTTCGTTTTCGAATCTTTAACAATTGTTCCATAGCGTTTGTATATCACACTGAAATAATCATCTCTTTCGTAGTTACTATCGATGCGTTCTTGAACAACTGCAACAAATTTTTAGTTAAACATGATATGTTTTCAAATTTAATCATTTCTTAATAAGTTATTAGCTATACCTAGCTTTTTCAATATCTTCTTTATTCTGTAAATGTAATTTTTTTGTTGAATACGTGGCACATTTTCAAACGATTTTGCTTGTTGACCAGTGGATAAATTATTTTTATAAAGTCGTAATTTAAACATGGATTTAAAGTGTATCGAAAATTTGTGAGCACTGCCCATTTCAATACCTTGACAATGCGTAAATTTTCAAATAGACGTTATTTTCATTAAAACTGAGTCTAATCTTATCAATAACTATTTTACAAGCCTAGTGTCAAGTTACCAATTCCAAAAAAAATAAAAAATGTATATATTTTTTATTTTAATGGAAAAAATCATTAAAGTAAATATTATTGTTATGTCATAAAAAAGATGATAAAATACAGTAAAATAACTATCAAATTAAATTTATTTACCGGTACGGTAATCAATTTAGTTAAAAAATTTAATTAATTGAAACAATTACAATTATTAATATAATGTTATTGATAAATTCCATGGCGTTTTAGAAAAGCATTTTTGTTGGAAATTGAGATGATTAACGGTTATTTAATATTTTTTTTTTCATTGCATTACTTCTAACGACCGTGATGCCCTTGAAAGAATTTGTAACTGAATATTCAATGCCAAAATTATAACTATTTTTTAAAAAACTGTTATCAGATTAAAAGTTATTGAAAACTTAAAACTTAATAATAACAAAATCTAATTTTGAAATATTGCGATGGTATTAAAGTTCACGTATGTTCTAATGAAGTCCAATAAAAAATACGAAAACAATTACGGAGTAAGCTCACATTATTAAGACAGAATGATTCCATTCCACATGTCATCACAAGTTAATAAAAAAATTATTACAAATTTATATGCCATGTCTTTCTTTTATTCTCTACTGCCCATCACCCTTCTACCCTCACTACTGTAGGCCTAATTACTCTCTCGCTGATTATCGTTCACTTACTAATTTACATACGATAATACGCCAATCTCGTTACCACACCTTAAACATATTACCAAAATATTTTTATAATGAAAATGGACAAACATTACCATACAAATTTATGATAACCAATTTTAATATACTAGTAAAAACAAAACAAACGCAGTAGGGATTTAAAAATTAAATATTATCTATAAATCGATTTATAAATTTAATCCTTAAATCCTTACTAGGTTTGTTTACAATTCTGCTTGTGGTTGTAACGTAATCTTCACCGTCGTAGGATAATTTATATTTTTGCAAAATCTGTTTACAATAAATACCATTGTGTAAATAACTAATTTATTGATAGTAAATAATTGATTGTTTACTCTGATTGATAACAGCAGCATTTGTAGTTGTGCGATCTTCTTGCCCGGACAGCTTCTGACTCCATGACCAAAGGGCAACCAGCTGTACGAAATGGGTTTGTCATTGGCATTCAACCATCTTTCTGGTTCAAACTTGTTGGAATCGGTAAAGTAGATTTTCCCCATTAAACGATGATGAACGATGACTTTAGTCTAGTTAATTACCCAAATTAATAAATTATTTTTATATATATTTTAGCTCTATATTTTTTTTAATTTTTTAGTTTTTTATTCAACAAATATTTGCCTAAACATAATATGATTACCCCATACGAGTAAAATGTTTACATACCCCTGATGGGATGTTGTAGCCAGAAAACACATGATCCTTATGAAGAAATCTAGACGTCATATCCACGATCGGCGTTAACCTACCAATTATTACATTTATTCTATTTTTACAATTATTCAATTTCAAATTTTTACTTAAAATATTATGTAGGCTACCTATGCGTTTCATTAATACAAGCTTTTAGATATGACAAATGTTCCAATTGACGAATAGTAATAACTTCACTTGGAGTTGGAAAAAATTGTTGAATCTCTTCGTACAATTTCTGTTGCTTGGTAGGATTTTTTGATAAATGGTACAATAACATTGATATTGATCCTGCCGTCTATAGCAAAGATATTTAATATTAAAAGTTGAAATTAGACATTTTTAGTAACTACGAATGTAAAAAATTGAGTCTCAATAAATCATTTAAAAAATAACTATTTTGCTGTCTCCCCCCCCCTCCCCCCACCTGGTCTTGATAACGTTTTTACTTTTTTTATAATTCAGACTTATCAAAATAATTCAACTTTGGGATGAAGTGTTTTGCTTTATATAAGCTTGAAATTTTCAAATGAAGAATTAAATTAAAATTGTCTCATTACAAGTTTTGTAAAGTTCAACCGAATGCCATAATCGTATTTACATGGTTAATTTGATATTAAAAAAACAAAGCTTTTAAAACTATTAATATCTTACCGTGTCAACGCCTCCTATTAACAAATCATTAATAGCCGAAAAAATATCCTCTTCATCTACATCTTTTCGAGATAACATATGGGCTAACAAACAGCTTTTAGTGTCCGATTCTGATTTATTGCGAATTTCTTCTATGCTACGATGCACGTACTTGGACGATATTCTTCGATAAAATATTTAAGCATTAATTATTATACTATAATTAAGTTAGATCAGTTTCAGGCTAGGCGAAACTAGTTATGCCTTATTTCCGAAAATACACTGTATAAAAATATTGTTTATACCGATTAATAGTTTTATAGCTCTGCTCGACAACTTTATACGCCGGCGTTGAAAACCACTCGTACCACGGAAAGCCTAAATCCAACTTGTAACCAACGGTAAATATATTGTCCACAGCGGTGACTAAAAGCATGCAATCCGACTTATCAAAATTCAACGTTCCTAAACTTTTTCCAAACATTAATGTGCCTGCACCTAAAAATTTAATAAGTGGAGCAAAAAAAAAAAATGAACGACGATTAAAACTATAATAT
Source organism: Polydesmus angustus (assembly GCA_034698085.1). Classification (NCBI taxonomy): domain Eukaryota; kingdom Metazoa; phylum Arthropoda; class Diplopoda; order Polydesmida; family Polydesmidae; genus Polydesmus; species Polydesmus angustus. Next base: position 21,818 of record JAQGAY010000164.1, on the reverse strand, counting down.
TACAGTATTTTGTTATTGATAATCACTGTTATTTACTTTCAAAAGCCAACTTGCATAGCTCTTCGTACAAATGCTCCATGCAATCACTATTTTGGTTTTTCATAGATGAAATATTGCTTACAAATTTTAACGCAATGTGGTCAAAAGTTGGGCAAAGGTTTAGCGCCGTTTGTGGATTAAATAAATAATTGCTCATTTTATTTCTTAAAGTATACCATTTGTTGTCCTGGCTAAAATCATTTATGAATCAATTGCTTTAAAAAAAAAAAAAAAAAAAAAAAACAACTTGAATTTAATTACTTGAAAAAAAGTGAAAATTGGGGTACGAGATGTTTATTTCTAGCTCTAGCCACCATAACTGCTTCAAGCACAACTTTAATCGGTGACCGGGTTTCATTTTTGAACAAAATGTCAACATCTTTTGGATCAAACAGATGCACGATGTTGCTTTCACCGTCTTTAACGATTGTCCCGTAGCGTTTATATAGCACGCTAAAATAATCGTCTCTTTCGTAATTCACATCGATTTGTCCTCCATTTTCTATTCAAATTGTTAGTTAAATTATAGTAACTATTTTTAAATACACCCATACCTCGATATACGGACTGTATACGTTCCTGGAAAAAAAGCCGTATAAGCGAAATATGGGTGTAATTAATTTCAAATTTAACCAAAAAAATTTTTTTTTACTATTTAACTCACCATATTTTTTGATTATTTTTGTTAATCGTTGAATAATATTCTTCCGCGGAGTTTGAGGCAGTTGTTCAAAAGATTTTATTTTTTGACACGTTGATAAATTACACTGAAGAGGCTTATAATTTAAAGAAATTTTTAAAATAAAAGAAGAGATTTTCTTAATATATCCGCTCATTTTGAAGTGTTAAAGTGTTTTGCGAATCGGGTAAATTTTCAATATTATTGCTGTCAACGCACTGCTTGCGTGCTGTAATTCAACAACATAATTTTTGTCTTCAAGGTCGTTTTATTGATAAATAAAGTGAACATTAATAACAAAAAATTAATTGTATCATATAATAAGTAACTGTATCAAAATTATTCGATTTCCCAGCACAAAGCTTATTTTTAAGATTTATGTAGCCGATTCAGATAAACGGCGTAGTTTTTTTTTTTGGCACATTGCTCTCAACATTGCACTCAACTGTTAATAGGCTACTTAACGGTACTTGACCAGTAAATATAATAAATTATTTTTAAAAATCCTTCTTTAAAAATTGACTTAAACTTCTCGTACATAAAATTTCTGAACACTATCCATTTTAATAACTTAAAATTGGATAAAATTTTAAAACAAACACGCTGTTTCCAAATGGTTTTTTTTATATGTTTAAAATAAACATACATTAACATACCGTACAAACTTTATAGTAATCACTTTTTTATTTTTAAATGAATGTTAAAACCGAACCAGTAAAGATTTAAACATTAAATGTTTCGATCTATAAATTTAATGCTTAAATCTTTGCTGGGTTTGTTTATAAATCTGCTGGTGGTTGTAACGTAATCATCGCCGTCGTAAGACAATTTGTATCTTTGCATAATCTGTTTAAAATAGCATTTTTCTAATATCTAATTGATTGATAATAAATAGTTGATTGTTTACTCTGATTAATAACAGCAGGGTTTGTAGTTGTGCTATCTTTTTCCCCGGACAACTTCTGGCTCCATGACCAAAGGGCAGCCAGCTGTACGAAATGGGTTTGTCATTGGCATTCAACCATCTTTCTGGTTCAAACTTGTTGGAATCGGTAAAGTAGATTTTCCCCATTAAACGATGATGAACGACAACTTTAGTCTGGTTAATTACTCAAATTAATAAATATTTTTATACTATACAATTACAATCCTCATTAAAAAAAATTGTTAAAAAAATGGTCTTTTGCCAAAAGAAGGTATGGTCAACCTATATAGAAAATTTTTAAATTCTTAAATACCCTTGATGGAATGTTGTAGCCAGAAAACACATGATCCTTATGAAGAATTCTAGAAGTCATATCTACGACCGGCGTTAATCTACAATTTAATAAAAAATTTTAATTATTATTACGGTTTTCCAACATTGCTATCAAATTTAGGCTCGAAATAATTCTGTACCTATGCGTTTCATTAATACAAGCTTTTAGATACGACAAAGGTTGCAATTGTCCGATAGTAATCACTTCATTTAGATTAGGAAAAAATTGTTGAATCTCTTCGTACAATTTCTGTTGTTTATTAGGATTTTTTGATAAATTATATAATATCATTGAAGTTGATACTGCCGTCTATAAAAAAAAAACTGGCTATTAAAAGTGCAAATTATTAGTCATTATTTGCGGCTATGAATGTAATAAATTAAGTACCGGTATCCCTAAATACCGCGAATTGTTATGCAGCCCTATTCAGATCAAAATAAACTATAATCGATACCTTAAAACGTGAAAATTAATAAACAGATCTAAATTTAAATTTTTTTCCTTTGTCCTTAAAAATCAAGTTTTTACTTGTTTTAAATAAACCTATAGTTTCCAATTGTAAAATAATTTTAAGCTAAACACTAGAAACTGTTTTTAAGAAAATGATTTTCAACTTCATCATATAATTGCAACTACGTGGACGATTGGTAATTAAAATTTCTTAAAAGCAGTTAATGACTTACCGTATCAACGCCCCCGATTAACAAGTCAGTAATGATTGAAAAAATGTCGTCGTTATCCACATCTTTTCGAGACAATAGTTTGGCTAAAAAACTGCTTTTAGTGTCCAATTCGGGTTTAATGCGAATTTCTTCTATGTTAAGATGCATGTACTTGTACGAAATTCTGCAATAGCATTACATAACAAAATATTTAAACAATACATGTATATTAAACCGATTGAGCTCGGAATAAACAAAATTAATTTTAATTAGGCTTAACCAGTTAGGAACTAATTAGGTTATTTTAGCCTTCTTAGTCCTGCCTAGTCTTAAATATAATATGTTTCAAACATTACGTCTTATTTCCGAAAGTACCGTATATATAATTATAATACTTTGTATTTGCATTGTTCCTAAAAATAAAATAAAATAGTTATACTCAGCAATTGCTGTGTAGTTCTGTTCGACGATCTTATACGTCGGCGTTGAAAACCACTTGTACCACGGAAAACCCAAATCCAACTTGTAACTAGCAGTAAGTAAATTGTCCAAAGCAGTGACTAAACGCATGCAATCCGGCTGTTCAAAATTAAACGATCCCAAACGCTTTCCAAATATTAATGAGCCAGCATCTAAAAATGAAATGCGCTAATTACGCTGTATACAGTACCAAGAGAAAAAAAATGCCCAAAAAAAGTCAAACTGAATCTACTATTTATATGAAACACAATACACTCGCCATATTATTATTAAATTGTCGTAATAATTACTTTCGAATGCCAATTTGCACATCTCTTCGTACAAATGCTCCATGCAATCGTTATCTTTGTTTTTCCTAGCTGAAATATTGTTTACAAAATCCATCGCAATGTGATCAAAAGCTGGGCAAAGGTTTCGCGCCGTTTGCGGATTAAATAGGTAGTTATTCGTTTTGTTTCTTAAAGTATACCACTGACTGTCCTGGCTGCAAACATATTTATAAATCAATTCTTTTTATTGGTAAATTTAAATAAATCGTAAATGTAATTACTCAAGACCAATTGAAATTTTTGGGATAATATCACGATTCCTAGCTCTAGCCACCACAAGCGTTTCAAACATAATTTTAGTCGGTGAACGGCTTTCATTTTTGAATAAAATTTCAACGTCTTTTGGGTCAAACAGATGAACGATTTTGGTTTGTCCGTCTTTCACGATTGTCCCGTAGCGTTTATATAGCACACTAAAATAATCGTCTCTTTCGTAATTGGCATTGATTTGTTTTTGGTTTTTTGTTAACAAATATGCTATCAAAATGTAGTCGTTAATTCATACTGCTGTATATAACTCACCATATTGTTTTCGTATTTTCCTTAATACTTGTCGAGTGAAATTCTTGCGCGGAGTTTGAGGAACTTCTTCGAAAGATTTCACTTGTGGATACGTTGATAAATTACACCGAAAAAGCTTAAAATTTAAATAAATTTTTGGTAAAAGAAAAGAGATTTTCGTAACACCACTCATTTTGAAACGTTCAATTTTTTTTTTTTTTTGCTTCTTCCAGGTATGCTTTCAATGCAATGCAATATGTTTTGCAAAAACATAATAATTATTAATTTTCAAGGTCAATTTACGGAAGTGACAAGGCAGTTGTAATCAGAAACGGATTTCTAATTAAACCTGGTGAGTCCAAGGCCTCAGGGCGTCATAAATCTAGGGGCGACCGAGACCGCAAAAAGCGAAATTGTGCTAATTTCGCTCCTGAAAAGTACGTGTAAAACAAAATTCGCGTTAAAAAAGTAATGGGGGGAATTCTGTGATATTATATAAGGGCTACCGAAAAATACATACAGTATATACAAATTATCATTAATACATAAATAAAGGTATGAACAATTTGTAAAATTCGCAAAATAAGCAAAAAATATTTTTGAAATTGGTTAAAACCCCGTGTTATTTCAAAATTTAGGTGTACTATTACGGTATTACCTTGCTATAACGGTACTATAATATGCATGTGATTATGATAGGATAGCAAATAGAATACATGTACTGTACTTAATTTCGTTTCGCATCAAAAAATAAAAACAGATAATTTATACACGTACAGTATATAATATTATGTACAGTACTGTACTTTAAAGAAAAAACCAATCAAAAAAATAAATAGAGCAAAAGTGTATTACAGTATTATTATTATTGTTTTATCCAATACATTACATTTTTCTTCACTAAAATTAAGTTTGAACAAAATATTTTATATAATAAAAATGTAAAACTTATTACACACCTGAATTAGATCGATCAGGAAGGGACAGGAAAAACCAAACAATCAAACTAAACAATATTATTACTAAAATTACTTAACGATTGTAATAGCAATGTTATATGTGTAGTATGAGGTAGAATTGAGAAAATGCTACCACGAGCAATTTTCGCACCATTTTATGAAGCCATTAAAAATTAATGAATTAAGTAGCTGTTTCCTGCATAATTATTATAAGTGCTGTTAAATGTTTCTGTCGATAAATTTAATTTTTAAATCCTGACTAGGCATGTTGTGGTCGTAACAACAGGCGATCGTCACTATCGTAACATAATTTGTATCTTTGCATAATCTATTTAAAACGAACATAGTATTAACCATCTTTCTGGCTGGAACTCGTTTGAATTGGTTAAGTAAATTTTCCCCATTAAACGGTGGTGAACAACTTTAGTCTGATTAAATGTTATTACTCTAAATAAATATCGAATGTTGTAGGCAGAAATTACGTGGTCCTCATGAAAAATTCTACAAAACGTAAAAATAAACATTCCCTTCGTAATGAAAGTAGAAATTTTTAAATTCAATAACACTTTTAGCTAGAAGTATCGCGCTATGATAATTTTGCGCCAAATAATTTTCAGAGTCGGACCATTGTTTAGATAAATGTCTCCTGTTACCTGAGTTAAGTTAATCAAGATAAAACAACAACAAAAAAAAATGTCTAGAGTTCGCGGTTACTACTTTTCTGCACTCCCCTAATACAGTGGCATCACTTGGCCTAATTTGAAATTTGCTAATAAGTACGAGTAGTATAATAATTGATCGTTAAAATTAGAAATTATTTAAAAGTACGGTAATATAAAATTCAAAATAATTTTTTATTATTAAGCAGTAGATATAATTTTAATAAGTTGAATAATAGTTGAAGAAATATTGTTCTTATGTTTACTAAACTACAAAATAACAACATTTGTTAAGAAGAAAATTGTTTTGTTGAACAAGAATAAAAGTCAAATTTTCGTTTTCATTTTGCTGAGCCAAAAAACCGAATCATTTGTTAACATTCACCTACTAATGTTACACTTTGGAAAAATAAAATGTATCGGCGCTTAATTAGCAACTAGAAACTATTTTCTCTCACTATAATTACTGTCAGTTACTTCCTTCTTTTGACTTCATGTTACATTATTAAAAAGGGAAAGCCACCAGTCATCACTGATTTGATGACTTAGCCAAAAAAAAATTTTCTGAAAGATTTTTTGATGACGGTTTAAATTTTTTAAAGATTTAATAAACTGTTTATTACTAAAAATGCTTGAAAGCCATTACATTTTATTTTGCCAAAGCGTGACATTATTTTACATTGCAAGATGAACTTTACTTAGATTTATCTACGCTACTGTATTTTCAAGGCAATAAATTTATCAGTGACAGATTTAGCGGTTTTGGAACCCTAATAATAATTTTTTATGGGCCTCATGCAACGAAATAAAAGTCATTGAAAAATGCAGGAGAGCAAAAAATACTTGTGACGTTTATTCCTTCCCCATTTTAGAAAATGCTTTAGCGTAATCGTGTGATTTTGAAAATATTTTCGCGCCATCACTTAGAAATAATATAAAAATCAAAGAAAAAATAGAAAGAGAATTTGATGGGAACTTAATGGATTAGGAAAATAGACGAACTTTTCCATTTTGTTTTTTTGTTTTTTTCTTTGACAAAACCGGGCCCCATAAAAGATGTTGGTAATTTGCATATTCTTAGCATGCAACTAGCAGTTGAATGCAAATATCTTAAGTAACAAATATTTATTTATTTCCTCCGTTTTATTGCGTGTAAGAAAGGTCAAGTTGGAAATAAATGAACCAATAATAATTTTATCCACCGCCTTTAAATTATAATGTTTTGAAAAAAAAATTCATAAATAAGAAGCGCGAATACTTGAGAGCCCCCGCATTTACTTTCATTATAAGATCTAAAAAAATAAATTTAAAATGTTTGAAATTCAAAAGGTTTCGGTTCTTCGAGTTAAAAGAATTTTGAATTTAAAATGTTCAACTTGCACCTTTGCGCGTCAACAAGTGAAACCGTTTGAAGAAGTACCTCAAGTTCAGAGAAAGACTTATCTTCAACGATTAAGGAAAACAATAAAAAAATTAGGTATGCCTACTGCTTAATAATAATATCAAATTATAGAAATTGAATAAACTTTGCAAAATATTTAATTCATATTGGTTATAGTCGTTCAAGAGCAAATCAATCGCAATTACGAAAGAGATGATTATTTTAATGTTTTGTACAAACGCTATGGAACAATCGTTAGAGATCCTAAAACGAAAACTGTTCATCTATTTGATCCAAAAGACGTAGAAACTTTATTCAAAAACGAAAATCGGATCCCAACTAAAATAATGCTCGATGTTGTTGACGTAGCCAGAGCCAGAAATAAAGATACGTCGCCCAAATTTTCAATTTTATTTAAGTAAACCAGTAATTTGCCCTTAAATTTATTTTATTCCATAAAATTAATACTTGTAGCAATGGCAACGAATGGTACAATTTAAGAAGCAAGATGAGTAACTTTCTATTCAAGCCGCAAACAACTCAAGCTCTTTGTCCACTTTTAGATTCAATAGCCACTGATTTTGTAAACAACATTTCAACTATCAAAAACAAAGAAAAGAACCATTTGGAGAATTTGTATCAAGAGCTGTGCAAATGGTCTTTTGAAAGTAAACTTCCGGTATTTATAATCAGTAATAATTAAAATAGTTTTTTTCGTATTTTAATTTTAGATACGACCTTATTAGTATTTGGAAAGAGATTAGGAACTTTAAATCTAGATGAACGCGAAGCTGGTTCCGATGTTCTCCGTTTTGTCACTGCTCTGGACAGTGTATTGACCACGAGTTACAAGTTGGAGTTGGGATTTCCTTGGTACAAATGGTTTTCAACGCCGCAATATAAAATAGTAGAACGAAATTATGCAACTCTCACAAAGTAATTTTTACAAGCTCTAATAATACGTATTTGATATATTTGACCGTGGTCATTTTTTTTTGGTGATCTACCTGTATTGTAATTAGGCTTAATTTATTTATATTTGTAAATAAAATAACATTGCAGAATTGCGCTCAAGTATGTTAAGCAAAACATAGTCGAAATTCTGAATAAAGAAGAAAGTGACCATCAAAACAGCCTATTAAAATATTTGATCTTTCGAAAAGAAGTTAATGACGATGAAATTGTTTCCATCGTCACTGATTTGCTAACTGGAGGCACAGACACGGTAAGATCCATGCAGCATTTTTAAAAATAATTAATCGACGCCCTGTATTGGCATTATACTATTTTCTTTTAATATTATTTTTGTTACAGACGTCTGCATTAACTTCAATGGTATTGTACCATATAGCAAAAGATCCTAATAAACAACAGAAATTGTACGAAAACATTCAACAATTTCTTCCAAATGCAAAAGCAGTTATTACCAGCGAACAATTGCAACCTTTATCATATCTAAAAGCGTGTATTAATGAAACGCACAGGTACTGTTACAGTATTACTGTATTTTGAGAAAAAAAATTCAAAATAATACCGGTAATTATTATTTACATAACGTATAGGTTAACGCCAGTCATTGATGTGACTTCTAGAATTCTTCATAAAAACCATGTATTTTCCGGTTACAACATTCCAAAAGGGGTACTTGAAATTTACAGAAATTAGCGTGTATAAATTAATTATGTTGAGTGCCTGTAATAACATTTAATTAGACTAAAGTCATTGTTCACCATCGCTTGATGGGCAAAATTTGCTTTGCCAATTCGAACGAGTTCGAACCAGAAAGATGGTTAAGTGACAACAACAATACAATCTCGTTCAGTTGGCTGCCCTTTGGTCATGGGGCTCGAGGTTGTGTGGGTCAAAGCGTTGCACAATTAGAAATGATGCTGGTAATTACCAGGGTAATTGCACACTAATTATTACTTTTATTAACAATGGATAAGCTCATTTAATATGCTGTTAATTTTATGTAGATTATTCAAAAATATAAATTATCCTATGGTGGTGAGGGTCGTGTTACAACTACAAGTCAATTTCTAAACAAGCCCAGTGAAGATTTAAAAATTGAATTTATCGATCGATACGCTGCTCATAACTAATTAGAAAAAATTTTAAATTTTACTTGAGGTTTTCATTAAAATCAGGTACCCTTAAATATTTTACCTAGCAAGCTTAATGTGTCCATAGTTACTATGATGTATCTCACTAATTTTTTTGAGTGAGGGTTTAAGTTAACTATGTGACGCGACACAATGTTAGACAGTAAAATAAAAAAAAAATAATTAATGTTCTAATTATAGCCTATTCACTTAAAAAACACTCTTATATTAACTTTTCCATAGCTTAGGTAGTAACCTGAGTTAGGTCAATCGGTATAAGATAGCAAACACCAGCAACAAAAAACAAAGAAAATGTCTAGAGCTCGCATTTACTACTTTTCTGCAGATCGTCTAAAATAGTGGCCTTACTTGGCCTAATTAGAAATTCGCTAATAATTAATTGATATAATTTATCTTTGAAATTAGAAATTAATTAGGAGTAATATAAAATTCAGACTGATTTTGTACTACTAAGGAGTAGACATTAAATGTAGTAGGCCTATTATTCGGTTGAAGAAAAATGATTATTATTGTTTACAAAACAACATCATTTTGTTAAGAAAAATAAATGTTTTGTTGAACAAAAGTAAGAGTCAAATATTTGGTTTTCATTTTGCTGAGCCGAAGAACCAAAATATTTTTTAACATTCACTTATTAATAGAACACATCAGGAAAAAAAAGTATTGACGCTTTAATAACTCAAAATTTCACGTTACATTCCTAAAAGGAGAAAGCCACCAGCAATGACTAGTTTAATGGCTTTCGCTTGTACTATATTTTTGTAATTGAAAGAACTTATTATGACAGTAAAAAAAATAGTTGAAAGACTTAATAAAGAGTTTACAGTATTGCTAAAAATGCTTGAAAGCCATTTCACTTCATTTTGCTAATGTGTGACATTATTTTACATTAGTAGCTAGTGAACTTTACTTAAATTAAACCGCAACTCTACTAGTCTTAAAGAGCCCCTCCGGCTAGTAATATATTTTATCAGCCCTAGGCATAACCCCTTTTAAACTTTTTGGGTCCCATGCAACGAAATAAAAGCCTGTGGAATATGATGCCCGGAAGCAAAAATGTTTTCTATAGCTTGCTCCTTACAAATTCCTTTAGTAAAAACGTTTAATTTTAAAAATATTTTTGCCCCGTCCCCAAAAATAAAATATTAAAATTAGAGAAAAAAATGAAATTTGAGCTTCCTAAGAACAAAATATATTAAGAAAATAGAGGAATTTTCTTAGTTTTTTTACAAAACCAAACTTCATCAAATTAGGACATCAGGCATTCTGTGAGTGAAATTCACAGTTGCCTGCAAACATCTTCAGTCACAATAGTTTATTTATTTCAGTTTTAATGCGTTTAATAAATGTCAAGTTTGAAATGAGTAAATCAATAATTATTATTACTTAAAAGACATTTTCACGCAATTGCGAGTTTCACACACAGTAAGTTTCACAAATTATTATTTGAATAAAATTAAAAATAAAAAGCGCAGCTAAAGATTTCAATTATCATTACATTTACTTTAGTTACCAACTTAAAATAAGATCAAAATGTTTAAAACTCAAAAAAGTTCGATACTTCGCGTTAAAACTATTTTAAATTTAAAATTTTCTACTTTCAACTTTGCTCATCAACAAGTGAAATCATTTGAAGAAATACCTCAAGTTCTGCGAAAGACTTATCTTCAACGATTAAGGAAAACAATAAAAAAGTTAGGTAGGCCTACTGTTTAATAATAATATTAATTATAGAAATTGAATATACTTTGCAAAATATTTAATTCATATTGGTCATAGTCGTTCAAGAGCAAATCAATCGCAATTACGAAAGAGATGATTATTTTAATGTGTTGTACAAACGCTATGGGGCAATCGTTAGAGATCCTAAAACGAAAGCTGTTCACCTATTTGATCCAAAAGACGTCGAAATTTTGCTCAAAAACGAAAATCGTTTCCCAACTAAAATGATGATCGATGCAGTTGACGTGGTTCGAGCAAGAAATAAAGATACTTCGCCCAAATTTTCAACTTTTTTTAAGTAAATTAATAACTTCATTTAAAATTTATTCTAATTTATATAAACACTTCTAGCAATGGCAACGAATGGTACAATTTAAGAAGCAAGATGAGTAACTTCCTATTCAAGCCGCAGACAGCTCAAAACCTTTGTCCACTTTTAGATTCAATAGCCACTGATTTTGTAAACAACATTTCAACTATCAAAAACAAAGAAAATGACCATTTAGAACATTTGTTTCAAGAACTGTGCAAATGGTCTTTTGAAAGTAAACTATTTATAATATACTATACACACTATAAACACACATAATTTTTTTTTTCTGTTACATTGTTTTCGTATTTAATTTTTAGACACAGGCTTGTTAGTATTTGGAAAAAGATTAGGAGCTTTGAATCTAGATGAACGCGAGGCCGGGTCCGATTCACTCCATTTTGTCACTGCTCTGGACAGTGTTTTGACCACGAGTTACAGGTTGGAGTTGGGATTTCCTTGGTACAAATGGTTTTCAACGCCGCAATATAAAATAGTGGAGCAAAACTACGCAACTCTCACAAAGTAATTTTTACTGGGTCTAATAACACGTATTAGATATACTTGACCGTAAACAATTTTTTTTTTTGTGAACAACCAGTATTATAATTAGGCTTTATTTATTTATATTTTTAAATAAAATAACATTGCAGAATTGCGCTCAAGTATGTTAAGCAAAACATAGTCGAAATTCTGAATAAAGGAGAAAGTGGCCATCAAAACAGCCTATTGAGATATTTGATCTTTCGAAAAGAAGTGAATGACGATGAAATTGTTTCCATCGTCACCGATTTGCTAACTGGAGGGACTGACACGGTAAGATTCATACAGCATTTTCAAAAATATTTAATCAAATTATTACCGGTAAATTAATACGTCTAGCTATAAATTAGATTCGCTATGACTTAAATCAAGGTTCTTATTCAAATAAAATCAAATATCGTTTTTGATTGTAGCCTACTCACAAAAAAGTTCAAAAAGTAACTTATCACCCTCGTTTAAGTCTTTATGCAGTACTATTTTCATTTTTCTGGTATTAGTATAATAACTATAAAACCAAAATGTAACAACCATTTAAATATGCCTACATTGAAACTGGTAACATTAATTTTCTACAGACATTTGATACGTATACCATTTGGATTTATTAGCGGATTAGCTCTAAGTTTTTGTTTGACTTGTATCTGATTTGATTACTCTAAAGTTTAAACCACTAAATATGTAGCCTATGTTCAGCTTTCTCAATCACATTTATTTTCGAGCATAGAAAACTTTAAAACACTAAAATAATTATTAATGTTTTAAATTTAAAACACTAAAATAATTATTAATGTTTTAAATTTAAAACATTAAAACATGCGCGTAAAAACGCACATTTTTTAGAAAACAAAATATTTTTAATATTCCATCAAAACTTTTATCATTGGAAATGTTATCTCTGAATTATTGACCAAACTAATATGTCTCATCATAAAAAACATTTATCTACCGGTATTGATATTATTATACTTAAATATTATTTATATTTTGTTATAGACGTCTGCATTAACTTCAATGGTATTGTATCATTTATCAAAGGATCTTAACAAGCAACGGAAATTGTACGAAAACATACAACAATTTCTTCCAAATGCAAATGAAGTTATTACTAGCGGACAATTGCAACCTTTGTCATACCTAAAGGCTTGCATTAATGAAACGCATAGGTACATATTTTAAGGAAAATTTAATATTGGAAAACCGTTAAAAAAACCTTTTTATAATTATTATTATGTACGTACCACATAGATTAACGCCGGTCATTGATGTGAATTCTAGAATTCTTCATAAAGATCACGTATTTTCTGGCTACAACGTTCCAACGGGGGTATTTGCCATTTACAGAAATTTACGCATATAAAATAATTATTTTGAGTACCTGACACCTGTAATGACATTTAATTAGACTAAAGTCGTTGTTCACCATCGCTTAATGGGAAAAGTCTACTTTGCCAATTCGAACGAGTTCGAACCAGAAAGATGGTTGAATGAGAATGATAAACCCATTTCATTCAGTTGGATGCCCTTTGGTCACGGGGTTCGAGGTTGTGTGGGTCAAAACCTTGCACAATTAGAAATGCTGTTGATAATTACCAGGGTAATAACAATAATTATTCTTATTAACATTTTTAATGCATGTTAATATTATTCAGATTATTCAAAAATATAAATTGTCCTATGATGGTGAAGGTCGCGTTACAACCACAAGCCAATTTTTAAACAACCCCAGTGAAGATTTAAAAATTAAATTTATCGATCGATAAAATTATGAATAACTACTGTACGTATACGCAGCTCATAATTGATTACCGTAGAAAATATTTCTTTCTACTTGAGGAGTTATTAATATCATCATTAACCTTACAAGATTTTACCCCTATCAAGTTATCTGGCCTTAGAAATTAAAAAAAATAACTTATTTTATGAACCCAATGTCAAAACCTCGGCTGATAAATTGTGTCCTTAAATATTAAATTTTGTAGTATAATATTGCTGTATATCGTGATTAATTGGACAAGTACTTACATTTGATTTTTCTTCTCATTAATGAATTATTACTTATATCAAAAATCATCTGTTCTAATTAAAAGATCCGGATTATCATTCCAAGCATGATTTAATCGAGTTTAAAGTTTTTAGAATAACCAAATTAAAATTAATCGTACCGTGTTTAAGGTTTTCACAGCCCAAGAGACCTTAACTCAGAACTGCCTCTCACTAATATATTGCAGTGAAAGTTAAAGCTGACTATGTAACGCAACATGAATGTTTATCATAGAAGTTCGTCTGCGGTTCATTACATTAAGACTTGTTAAACATTGCAGAGCCGAGTAAGTACTTGGATGGGTTACCAACAGGAGCAAAATTCTGGTCTCTCGGGTTTTCTATTCCCCGCTGCCCGTAGAAATCTGAGTTATAGATCAGAATGGAGCAACGAAACCAAGCAAACAAACTACAGTACAAAGTATTTCTGGGAGGAGCATAGTATTCTGGTCTCTAATGTCTCTGTCTTCATCTCCTCTCCTTCCTTGGTCAGAATTAGATATAAAAAATAAAATAATGTTTGTGACACAGACTAGAAATTAAAAATCTTCAAAGTTGTACTAATTTAGCTCACATTCTGCATTGTCTTATGACGAGAATACATGGGTATTATGAATAATTGAGTTTTAAGTGGGACACCTTGAGCAAAATGTAATGCAACAATTACCATAAAATCTAATTCTTTTTGAATAATGCTAGTATCGCAATTAATAATAAAGAATTAGACATAGTGTATGACTGAGGCAAAATAAACAAAAAAAAATTTACTTTTAATGGTCATTTTCTTGTTTCAATTCGACGTTAAAAAGAGGTAAAGCGTTCCGTTTCCAAGCGATTTCCCATCGATCCATATTACTTTTCTTTAAATTAGTTCTTAAAAATTCTAATTCGAAACTAATTGGCGGAACCAGCAACATCTGTAAATTTAAAACAACTCATTTAAACTGCTGAAAAAAATTCACTTAAAAGTTTATATTTACTTGTAATTGTTGACTCAACTGCTCGGACGTGGCAAAAACATACCCATTTATACCTTTCTTAACCAACTCATCGATGCTAAGTTATCAAAATGAAATCTATTACATGCGACTGCAACATACGCATTATTTAAAATTAAACATTACCATTTGTAATTGTAAGCTAACACCGGTAATTTGCATCCTAACATGTCAACCACTTTCATTGGCAAATCTAAACCACTCGAGGAAGTATGAAGACAGACTCCAACGTCAGCCGAAGCTGAAACCAATTTATAATATGTTATATTCAATATAACATTCAACAATTACATGATATTACCCAACATTTTAGAATAATCTTCGGCTGAGAGCCAAGGAAAGCAAAAGCGAATGTTTTTAAAGTTTGTGGAATGTATTTTAGATTCGTAAAATTCTTTCATCGGTCCTTTCCCAGTTATCACGCAGATGATTTTAGGTAAATCATTATTTGTGTCTTGCGAAAACACCGCGTCGCACATTTCTAAAGCGTCGAGCAAAATGGAAAAATCTTCGTCTTCTGTCCAACTCGTACTACTTACTAATAGAGCCGGTCTAACCGACTTCATAACTGAAGACGAACTGGCAAAGATCGAGCTTTCATCTTCTTCGCTGCATGCATAAAAATATAACATTTGAAACCAATTCATTTTTTAGGAGCTCGATTTCTTACTTCGTTCGAAAGCAAGGATAATCTTTGCATAAAGAAGTGAGGAACTGGCATCTTTCTTCGCTCGAAATCGATCGATAACAACTCGGCGGTCGATCGTAAAGTACAACAGCTCTATAAATAAAAATAAATACAAAATTTAAAACATTACAAGTATAGTATAACAAGCCCACGCATTCATTTTCTAGAATTCCCAGAAACTAATTACAATTATTAAATGTATTCGCTAAAATTCATAACTCTGAAATTTGTACAATCAGCAATTTTATCCCACTCAGTGCCTTACAAAGAATTATCATTCGTTCGCTAATGTTAATAAATTTGCATCTTTTGTATTGAAAGCTATAATTTAGAATTACAGGAAAGTTGTATACTTTTCAAATCTTGTTTATTGTGCGTATATTTTGAAGATAATGAGTTAGCTTAATTTAGCAATAGTTAGATTAAATACTGTATGGATATATCTATTTTGGAGAAAGTTTTTTCCATTATTAATAAAGTTTAGAATATTAATATAACAATGAAAGTTTAGATTAATAAATTATTGTCACAACCATTCAAAAATTTCAGTATCTTTAAAAATCTAAGGTTTCCAAACTTGTTTTGCTCATTAGTCTGTAATGACCGGCCAAATGTGAAATGACGTCACTTCAAAGTTTCAGAAATCATTAATTGAATCCGTCAAAATGGAAAAGCAAAAATCAACAACATACTGTACAAGAAAAACAATTCCACCGTTACCTTTTTCTTATACATCACAATTTTCAGTTCAAAATTACAAAGTTTAACAAAAATATGACAACTATAACCTTTCAACAATACTCTTTCATGATTTTTTTGAAATTTTTGAAATTATTTTGAAATTTGAAATTATTTTGAAATTTGAAATTAAATTTGAAATTATTTCGGTTTTTGCTGTCCCATCCTGACCGACCTAACTCAGGTGTTATAGGGACAGCGGGGAAGACGGAGAACCTCGAAAGGACAGAATATCACCCCAGAAGAGAAAGTAGTCTCCCAGGCTCGAACCCGTGGAAACACCCTTCCCCTCAGCCTCCTTTAACTTACAGTATGTCAAAAACATTATCTCATAAATATGTTTTTGCTTCGTTAATTCTTGGGTGGTTGAAAGAAAACTACTGTACTTCAGTTAGCTGACATAACTAGTCTTACATTGTAATAAAAGTATTCCATTTTCGTTAACCTTGAAACAAAATCTAAACATCCTTTTAGCAAATTCTCTTTTTATACTAAATACGCCTACTGTATTTTTGAAACCATGAAACTCAACTTACTCGATGCCCTTTTCTGCTAAATCGGATTTCAACGCCTCCGTAACGCAAAAATTAGCATGAGCTTTGCGACCAAAGTAGAATTCAAACCTACACAAAATAAATAACAAATTAATGAAAGTAATAAACAACTTGTGTTATTTTTACCATCTACTAAATTTCACTAATAAATGTTGAGATCCCAAAGTAATTGCCAAGATTGAGTAGCCGTAGTTATGCCAATCTATTATTAATTTACTACGCTGAATTTTACTGAGTATCCACACAGCCGCCAGTGTAGGAACTGAAGGAGGGTTCTTCGTCGATAAAACATAAATATTATTAAACTCGAGATTAATTTTTTTTTTTAAATTTACGCAAACCTGAACGAGAACGTGGGATGGTCGTGGAATGCTAAACATGTGAAATAACAAAGTAAAAAATTGCCATATCGTTTTAAAACCGTAACCAAATAATCGCGGTAAACCTATAATAATTGAGAAACTGTTTGTCATTTTAAAATCATAAATTATTAATTCAAAGAAAAGTGCTTTACGTTTGATGCAGAGAGGAGGTTCGGCAATTTGTCGGACTTTAATCTTAGGATTTTCACTAAATTTCTTACTCGGACTAGAACCTAAACTCAAAATAGATTTCAGATTATCATTTGGGAAAGATGTTTTAAAAATTAATTTTATAAATTCTGTAGAAATACCTCCGTAACCGACGACGTCCACGTCCCAACCCTCGTCAGCCAACGACATCGAGTGGTACATCATGCGAGGACTGCGCCCTATGTCGCCCAAAACAACTACGCACACCCGCATTTTTACAATTTATTGATTCAATAAAAAATAAAATCTACTATTCAAATTAAGTTGGATTCAATATTTAAGTACGAAATCTTCACGAATAACGACATCACGCGAAGAATCGACGAAAAAAAGTTGAGCGTTGACGTTGTCAAAAAATAATTCACTGACATAATCTCTAGTTGCCTCAGACGTTGATAGATGGCGCTGCATTGTTAGGTCTGGGTGACGTAATAACTGACTTTGTGAACTCTACCTCCTTATGCTATCAAGGAAAGATAGATTGCTTTGCGTTATGTTATAGGTAGGTGGCGTTCAAAATGTCGTTAATAACAAAAGGTAAAACTTGATTGAAAATTTGCGTTGAACATTTAATATTGTAATGAATGTCAATTAAGTTTTATTTTTTTTTTGCAATTTATTTAAATAATCGGCAAATAAATATATTTTTTTAAGCATGATACTGTAATAGAGCGCGCTGGATGCTGCAGAGCACTGAGAGGCTAGAGCTCGCTTCCAGTTGCGTATTTACGGGTCAGGTGTACATGAATGCAGTTGTGGCCGAGTGGTTAAGGCGTTTGACTAGAAATCAAATGGGGTCACCCGCGTAGGTTCGAATCCTACCAACTGCGAATTTTTTTTTTTTTTTAAATAAAATTAAAAATATTTAATATTTTTCTCGCTAAATAAAAACCCGAAGTGATAAATTTACCCGCTTGAAATTCAATTATTACAAGCAATTCCATTTACGTAACATGATGCGCAGATACTGTGCAATCGCATAATAAAATCCGATACCATATTTTTTTCAAACATATTTCACGAATATTAAATTTCATTAATTTATTTATGGCATCTACCGGTTTAATTATCCGATAATAATGTACATGTACTCTCCAGAATTTTGAAGCGCACAAATTTCAAATTCCTTTTTTTTAAACAAAAAACTACTAAATAGGGTATTTCCTTCTTTAAATTACAGTACATGTGTTACCATGGTATTACACATGCACACGGTAATAATTATTGAAATAAACAGGAAAATTCTTGAGAAGAAAATAATAAGACAAGCAATGTCAGCATAATTATTTAGTTATCACCCAGATGATATACCGTTGCTACGTAGGCTACAGTTCGAAGATCTCACGTTTTATTGAAATCTTAGTTTGTCTACTGCGTAAATAAATCTTAAAGAGATTTAAAAAATCAGACCAAATTTTTTGTTGTCACCCACTGTATAAATATATCGATCAAAAAATCTAGATTAAATTTATGAACTTTAGTCAACAAAATACCATACGGATGTTTAAATGTTTTGCCCATTCTTGGAAGTTTCTGCTTTTAGCGATTTAGTAATAAAATGATGATGATGCACGAGTCAGTCAACTGAAAATCTTAATATTTCTCTAATATTTGTATATGCATTTTTAAGGTTTTCATCTAACTCATTCTGTAAAACCGGTAAAAAATTATTAAAAATAATATTGTATTTTGCAAATTTTATTAAAATTTTTAAGTGGGTGAGGAACATTGGACACTCTTATGTTTACATTTTCCCTAAACGTTTCTAAAAAAAATTTTGCGTTTTAGCGTTCACTTAAACCACTTTAATCAGAGTTTATAATAGCTTAAAGATGTTTAAATTTTACGTCTGCTTCCGCGTTAAACAAGTTTTCCGCTTTAGAGTTATTTTGACATTGCGTACCCAAGTTTTTTGTTCGTTCCTACAGGTTTTCGCTTCATACAAGATCCGCCATAAACGAGTTTTACTGGATTGTTTTGAAAGCAGTTGCAAAGCGTGAAGCATTGCGGAATGTTCGAGGGAAAGAGGAAGCCTCGCCCACTAAACGCCCCTTTCTCGTATAAGTAAAGTTACCAAAACTTTCCTATTTCGCATTTAAAAACTCGTTTTTTTATTTTTCCTCCTCCTATAAAAAAAAAAGTCTAAACCAACAATCTCGCTTTTAACCATTCTTTCACGTACAACTCGGCATTGACGTTCAACATCCTGGCTATTTAAAAACAAAATAATAAACAATTAATAGCAATCGACGGCGCGCTTTTCATTCAGTGTCAATGTCAGTTTCTTAATTAATACCCCCGATTTAGTAGGTAACATATGGGCAGTGATGGTTTCGAGCCGGCTCTGAGTGTATACACCTGTCTACGCCAGAAAATCAATTGACGACCATAAAAATTAGGATGAAAAAAAAAAAAGCATTGAGAAATCAAAATTATTTATAGCGCTTCATTGAAATGTAATATGATTATATCAAATGAGGAGATCAAGGACACGTCACACGAATAATAACAATATTAAATGATCCGCGGATTTCAATATCGAAAACGACTTAGTTTAAGTTGACGTCAATCAATTTTTAAGGTAAATAAACATTGGTTTTTTTATTATTATTAAAATTTTTATTCAAAAATACAGTATTAAATTTTGGTTTTATCCGAAAGTTGCATCGATTTGTTATTATTTTTTTATTATTTGAAAAACATTTAATTCTACCTCTTTGCGTAAAGTAGACTCGTCTGTAGTTAAGAGAGATTCGATATTGTAAACACAGATAAACTAGAGCCAATTAAGTCAACTGTTAAATCCCATAATAAAAACTTCGGTTCATCGTAACTATGCACCTCCATTCGAGGGTCTTGTTGAAAACACCTGTGCTCCTGTCTGCAGCAACGACGACTAAACTAAAATGGCGCAAATAAGTAAACTTTGATGTAATATTATTAATAAAATAATTAGTAAAATTAAAGTAGAAATATTTGCACACTTATTTAATTGGAGATTTTTGGCCACAAAAATGTATTTGCACACCCTAAAAATTAGTTTGAAAAATGGATTATTTTATCCAAAATATGTTTAGTCTGCGATACATAAGCTTATTTTAATGTATGCAAAAAAGGGTTGGCACATAGGAATTTTAAGCTGAGGATTGTTGACATGTTCAAAAATAAAAATTTCTCTAGTAAAAAATATTTGTCAATATTTTTTAATACAGTATATGACGCATCCCGTTCCCATATGTTTTGACAGCCATGGTCCCCATAATGCTGGCGTAAAACAACAGGTAGTCAAAAAGAAAATGCATTTATGATGTTGAATGGCAATGAATGCAATTTGACATGAAGGTGGCAGTGTTATGATTTTGGAGCACTATATAGGCTATAGAAAAATATTTAAGAACTGGTACGGTATCTAGGAAATTATTCGATAATTATATTTGAAACTCAACACTGTTCATTATCAAAAAATAATTCTTTAGTTTTGTTTTACAGTAACAATAATTTTTTTTTTAAAAAATTCTTTTATGTCTTTATAAAAGTCACAGGGGTCGTTTTAAATAGTGCCGAGGACAGTACACTCCAATTATACAGGTTAATGACCTTTTCATCTAGGTGTAAATAATTAGTAAATTATTATTTCTTTTTCACTAAAGCGGGAGCGTGACAATTAGTTAAAACAAACAATCTAATGGGGAGGGTCTAGAAAATTATAAATTAATTAGCTCCTAACTAACGCAAAAACTTGATGTGAAAAGCACCCTTATTAATCTTGCAAAATGTCTGAAAGTCACTGTTTTTGTGGAGGTTTTTTTTTTTTAGTATAATCAACTAGAAAAAACTCAATACAGTATTTGGATAATAATTTATCCTTAATTAGCCTATATTTAAATTTTAATAATTGATATTAATTGATTTTGTTATTACCGGTATGTAATATGAGGTGTCAACTTACTGATTTTTTTATAGCTGCCGTACACAACTAATTATACGCTTACTAGTACAGTACTGTACAGTATTTCATTTACCTTATAAAATTCATATTGTTATACATTGCATATAATATTATTTTGTTTTTTTATGCAACTAATTAGAATGTATGGCGAAACTCAATTAACACATAATCTATATACAAATTAATATCCTTGAAAATAAATGGTGCAACCATTATTTTTAAATTTGGTTAGAAATGGATTTGTGAGTTAAGGTTTTTCTGTTTTTATTAAAGCACTGCCATTTATAACCAAATTATAATTTTAGTTTATTTTTTTCTTATTATTTTTTTAACTGTACCGGTATTTAAACTTTATATAAATTTAAATTTATAATGATTTTTTTCATTATTTTATTTAATGCATTCTATTATGCTATTCAATGCCTTGACTAATTAATTCCTATTTAAACTAAACAAAAAAACAACAAAATATAATTACCCTAAAACCTTCGCTGATAATACGTACTACAGTATTCTAACAGTATCTTGTAGAAACTTCGTTTTTTGATTTTGTTAATATAGGGTCATTACGGAACTTAGCAAATTTTGAAGAATAAATAAATCAGTCAAATTTTAACGAAAATGCATTATTTT
>JAQGAY010000163.1:0-42638 GCA_034698085.1 Polydesmus angustus | reverse complement strand
TAATTAACACCTCCCATTTAATAATAAAAAACTAATTTTTTGAATATGACCTCTACAACTGAGTCGGCACGTGTAAATGCGCTCACCTTGACGGCGAAAGCTTTTTGCGGACTTCCAACCTGCACCTGCCGACTGCATCTCGACACGTGTCGGCATCTACCATAAGGATTAACGAAAATTTCCTCGAGCGCAAATAACACGTGCCGACTCAGTTGTAGAGGTCATATTCTAAAAATTATTAGTTTTTATTATTAAATGGGAGGTGTTAATTAATGTAAAATTAATAAAAATAATTAATTTTCTTTAAAATTTGACTGAATTATTCACGTTTCAAAACTAACGTCATCCAATTAACAAACACCCTAATATATTACCTCGATCCCAAATACAGTTTCAACCATTCGCGATACCGGTTCTTGAATTATTTTTTTCCCCCGCAAAATGACTTTCAACCAATGTTTGCGTAAGAATGGAACTTTATACAAAACTGGTTGTGTTTGAACCTCAATAATATTGTAAACAAACATTCTTTGATTGACTCGAACGCTTTTTTTTTTGGTTGTTTTAATTAATAATTATTATTTTTATTATGTTACAGCTTACATGTGTCACCATAACAGCTTTCTATTGTACGATAGTCTGTTGATTCCATCTCAACGCAATTGGAACAAAGTGACTCACGCCAGCATCCTCGTCGCTCTCATGCTCTTCCTCTTGCTAAGTATCGGCGGTTACGCTACGTTCACCGGCTACACACAAGGTGAAAATACGTGAAAACAATTTTACTGTACTGTATTTGAAAAACTACAGTGTGTTTTTTTAATTACGGAGTTTGATAAAAACGAATAAAGAAGTCAAGTTTTAATGAAAATGAATAATTTTTTGATTTTTACATACAACAACAACTCCGATTTAAAGATAAAAAACAATTTTTAGATTATGACCTCTCCAACTGAGTCGGCACGTGTTAACTCGATTAGCCAAATTTGCAATATAAAAAGCGAATAAACGAGTCAAAATTTAATCAAAATAAATAAATTTTTTAATACCACTATTTAGTTAGATCAACATTACCGATTTAACAATGAAAAATAACACCTGGCATGTGACCTTCTCTACTGAGTCGGCACATGTTAACGCGCGTAACGAAAATTTCTAATAACTCTCTCGCACGTGTCTGCTTGAATGTTTGGCAATTACGCCTATGAGAAAGTTATTGGAAATTTTGCTAAACGAGTTAACATGTGCCGACTCAGTGGAGGAGGTCACATGCCTGATGTTATTTTTTATTGTTAAAACTAAATATTAAAAAATTAATTTATTTTCATTAAAATTTTACTTGTTTATTCGCTTTTTAAACTGAAAAAACTGCTAATTGAGTTAACACGTGCCGACTCAGTTGTAGAGGTCGCATTCCAAAAATTGTTTTTTCTCATTAAATCGGAGTTGTTGTTGTATGTAAATATCAAAAAATTATTCATTTTCATTAAAATTTGACTTCTTTATTCGTTTTCATCAAACTTCGTAATTAAAAAAAACACACGTTATTAAAAATGAAAAACTAATTTTATTTTTTTATTTCTAAAGGGGATGTGTTGGAAAATTATTGCATGTACGATGACCTAATGAACGTGAATCGCATCGTTTTCAGTATAACCATCATGTTAACATATCCAATCGAGTGTTTCGTCTCGAGAGAGGTTTTTTTTTTTAAAAAAAAATATTTTTAGAACTTTTTTTTTAATAGAAACTTGTTTTTTTTTATTTTCAGGTAATCGAAAATGTATTTTTTTCGAAATGGCATCATATCCCCACATATCTTCACGTATCCATTACGGTGGCAATCGTATCCCTCGTTTTTGGCGTATCTTTAGCTACTGATTGCCTGGGGATTGTTCTGGAACTAAATGTAATGTTTATCGAAGGTTTTATTTAATTTTAAGTTTTGGTATACTACTAGGGGTATTTAAAAAGTAAGTTTCCCTCATTAAGGAAACTCAAAATAATAATGACAAAATTACAAAAAAAAATAATTTATTTATTTTGGTATATTTTATTTACATACACTGTAATTTGCATCCCAAGTTTTTGAGCATTTCCGGTATACCTAAACAACAGCTTTTTGACAATTCATGTTTTTTTAAACTCTTTTTTTCATAAATTTTTTCCAGTTTTTTTAATCAATTTTTTTTTTTTCAATGTTTTCAAATTTTTTTTTTTTAGTTTTTTTCCAGTGTCTTTTTAATCTTTTTTTTATCAATTTTTTTTTTTTTGAAATCTATTTTAAATTTATTTGTCATTTAATTTTCATCAATTTTTTTTAAAAATTTATTTATTAAAATTATTGGGAAACAAAAAATAATAATCGGCGAAAATTGTCGGCAGATAAGACTAGCTGTTATTTAGGTACCGGAAATGCTCAAAAAGGGGTAAAAATTACAGTGTATCTAAAAAATATATTATACAAAAGATAAATAAAAATTGTTTGTAATTTTAATATCATTATTTTGGTTTTTCTTGATGAGGGAAACTTACTTTTTAAATACCCCTAGAGTAATTTTTTTTGTTTTTGAGGGGTTTTTTTTGTGACGTTCCATAATAATAATAATAATAATGATTTTGTTTTTGATTTGATATAGGGTGTAGCAGCAGCTGTGCCTTTAGCGTTTATTCTTCCGGCAATTTGTTACATTAAATTGGAAACAGCTCCTATATTTTCTTGGAAGAAGTTCCCGGCCGTTTTAACGGCTACTTTCGGCATCGTGGTGGCGGTGGTCGGTTTAATTTTAATTTTTATAAATAAAGCCGATTACAGTTGCAGTCACGGGCAAGAAATGGAATATTGTCATCTCAATTCCATGCGCAATTTAACTCCTGTATTTTAACAGGAGCATATTAAAATTCCTAACTTTTGACTTAAAAATTTTTTTTGAGACTTAAAAACAAAATTTTTTTTAAAAAAAAATTAAAAATAAAGCAATTATTACAAGTTTTTAGATCTATTTATGAATTTATTTATGAATAATTATTATTATTAAGAAAGTTTTTAAAAATTTTAATATTTATTTCTTTTAAAGTTTTATTATTACTGTTATTTTTTTTTGTACGTTAAAAAAAGATAAGAAAAGGAGATTTACAATCAAAATTTTTATGCGTTGTTACAATTTGAAAAAAAAAAAAAAAATGTATAAAATTTTTTTATACGTGTATATTTATAATATAAAGTTTTATTGAATTTATATTCTTTAATTAATATATAGGTATTAATTGTTTCCCATTCCACCACCTTTCTTATTGTATCATGCTTGCAATTTTATACATGAAACATTTTTATCTTTCAAGTAATTATTATTGTTGTTATAATAATTATTCGCCATTTTTTTAATTTTTTTGTTTTAATAATTAGCATCATAATAATTGGATTTGGAAATAAAATTAATTATTTTAATCGTCAAACGAAACCTTTGATGATTGATCGTCAACCTTATTTAATCGAATAACCTTGAAGAATTAAATTTAAGGTTAAAGGTTGAAATTATTATTTTAATTAATTTTATTCTAATTAATATTACCGGTATTTGCTGCTTTATTAATAATACCGGTAATGCTGTATCCTGCTGCAGGATGTCTGTACTTTTTTGCTTGGTACGTCAAAACGTCTAAAACCAGAATGTCTACAAAAAAATGTCTAATGCAATGTATGTTACCTCACCACGGCCACGAAATATATTGATTTAAGATTTTGTTATTAATATTATTAGTAAACATTTTTGTTTTTAGTTTAGTTACTTCATGCAAATTAGATTAGGTAAAAGTTGATCGTGAACAATATCTAAAATATTATTTTGCATAATAATATTAAAATATGTCGTGGCACATGTAGGGGCTCCGTAGTTTTTGTACACAATTTTGGTGTAGACGTTTTGACAGTTGTATCTTGGTACAGTTTTATAAACAGTTACGCATGCGCAACAGCAATCCTTTTTTTTATTTGCAATTCGTCTCCCGTGAAAAAATAACTGAGGATGGGAACACAAAAAACACGTCAAATCTGCGAAGGTATAAAATTAATGATAATTAAGGAGAAAGAAATATAATTATATAATTTTAAAAGCTTGAAAATTTGTTATTTATTAATGATGTATTTGGGTAAGGAGGACAAAGTGACAGAAATAGTTTAAGTTGGACCTGCGATTTCCAAAATGGAAATTCATCCATAAACGATTTCGGTTCTGAGACTCAACAATCAAATATCTCGAGGAAACAGGGTTTTCCGAAATTAAGAGAAATTTTGCGAAGAACCCGACAAGATTCAGACGTAAGTTTATCTACGTTTACGACCGTGGAATATAAATCATTTTTCCTATGGAATTTTCTATAGGGAATGGATTGTCCCGACATCGAATTTGAATATAGCGATGCGGATACACATTTGATCGAAGTGGCTGGTTAGTAATATTATAAACTTGCTTTTGACACGTTCGTATTCGTGAATGTATTTGTTTTTCTTTATCTATAGAATGGTATAGCTATACCGAAGAAAACGAATTCTCGTTGAATCGTAAATCTTATCAAGAATTAATGGAAGAATACGGTTTGATATAAAATATTTTAAGCAACAACACTGTATACCTTTTAAGTTTTTTAACGTTTTGTAATTTTTTTTTATAAGGTGTTCATGGTAAATGGATCATGTTAAGCGAATTGGAACGCAAAGCGGTCGTGATGAGACTGTTGGAACAAGTGGAACTTAGTCAAAGGACTCAACGATTGAAAGGTTTTCGCGCTATGCTCTATTTAGTTCAAGGCGTGTTCGGTGAATGTGAGTGCGAAGAGGAGCAACAGTTTTGGGAGAGACAAAACGTCTTTTTACTCTACGAAAATGGAACTTTCGAAATTTTCGTAGAGCTTTTAAATATGGAATTAGAGTAAGTGATCTATTGCTTCTTTTGGCTTCGTTACGAAAATTTTTTTTATTTTTAATTTTTGTTCAAATCGTAGTAATGGCAGTGCCGCAACGTCCGCTTTGAGAAAACCCGCAATTTCTCTGGCAGACAGTGTCGATCTTCGTCTCATTCTCAGCGTTTTGTATACGATTTGCGAAGTGCTTCGCTTGCCTCAAGAGTCTGACACGGACGAAATGAAACGGCTGAGAGACAGTTTCAAGCAGGAATTGGGTCAACCCACTATCGGCAACGAATTAATATCGGTAATCCTGTTAGGAATGATTACCAGATTTTGCAGTGGAAGTGCTCCTCATTTTCCTATCAAGAAAATTCTTTTGCTTCTTTGGAAAGTACTTTTGGTAAGTACTTTGTGCAAAGAATTAAAAAAAAAATGTTAATCGTAGCTTATTTAGGTATCATTAGGTGGTACTGAAGAATTGAGAGTATTAAAAGCGTTATATAGAGAAAGTTGTGATTTGGCAGCTGAAAAAGAAGACACTGTGGAAATTACTAGAACTATGAGAGCCGCATCTCCTCCGGCGTCAGCGGCGGATTTAATTGAAGCGCAAATGCAAAGAAGAGTTAATCGGCCATATAGAAGGGTAATACTGTACATAATTTAATTATGGGCGTTGCGCCGTTGACATTTCATTTTATATGTTTAGTTTTCACGTAAAAACATTTTACTGTTCACACAGAGATTACTTACCTAACTTAGGACATTTTAATTTATGGAAAAGCATTAATTTTGAGTTTACAGATTTATGATTTCCAATGTTAATTCTGTATATATTTTTCAATTTATTTGAAATATTTAGCAGCCATTAGTGAAGCAGAGTAGTATGGACGACAGCATGGCTTTTCAAGATTTAGAACGCGACGAATGTAACGATGAAGATTTACCGGAATTTAGCGACTCTCCGTTTCAAATGCAAAAGATCCAATCAAACGGTGGAACCGAGGAGTATTCTCAAAATCTTCAAGTAGACAATTCGAGCGCTTATAACGAAGTAGACTCTTCATTTGGCTCCGGAGAAGATACTCCGAGGCCGTCTTCTCCCGTTCCTCCCAGGTTTTTAGAAGATTCACCTTCCGTTCATTCGAACTTACCAAACAAGGGTCTTCCGTGGGTTCCCAAAGTCAGACAAAAGGATATTGACTTGTTTCTCAATAACACTCGGGTCAAGTTTGTGGGATTTCCACTTTCGGAAGATCGAACCTCAACAGCCGGTTTACCTCAACCAATTCACGAGGGTCTAAGAGTTTTACAACAGGTTTTAATCAAATTAATGGCTGTATCAAATGTATTAAATGTATCATTTTTTCCTTTTTCTTATAGCATAAATACGTTTCTTTATCAGAAGTTCAAGTGGCACGAGAAGAAGAAATAGCTCAAAATCCAGTTTCTCAGGTAAAAACATTTAATTAGCTTTCATTTAAAGTACTGTACATTTAAAAAAATATATATATTTTTTTGAAGCCTGAAGATGATATTAAGCAAAATTCTTCTGAAATATTTTATCGTCTGGTTTTACCGAACTTACCTCAATATATGGTTAGGGAAATTTTTAATTTGAATGCTTCGCTTATTAAAATTAAGAAAGCTATTTTTTAAAATTTAGATTGCCTTGTTAAAAATCCTTCTAGCTGCAGCTCCAACTTCTAAAGCTAAAACCGAATCAATTAATATTATATCAGATGTCTTACCTGAAGAAATGCCGTAAGACCAAACTTAAAACGTTTTTCAATTGCGGATTTGTTTTAACATACTATATTATATTCAATTAGGATAACTGTTCCTCAGTCGATGAAACTCGGTCTTGACGTGAACCGACACAAGGAAATTATCGTGAAAGCAGTTTCGGGGATTATACTGTTAATTCAAAAACATTTTAAAATTAATCATATATATCAGTTTGAATTCGTCAATCAACATTTAGTTTTTGCGAATTGCATCCCGCTCATTCTCAAATTTTTTAATCAAAATATCATGTCATACGTGCAATCTAAAAATGCGTAAGTTTATTATTGGATATACTGTATATTTTATCGATTTGTTTATTTTTCTTATTTGTTGTAGCATTTCCATAATTGATTTTCCTTCGTGCGTGATTGGAGAACAGCCGGAATTAACGTCGGAAACTTTAGTATGCTGTTCATTCGAGGAAATTACTTCTATTATAATTATGAATTTTTATTTTAGTGTTCCCTGCAAGAAATCGGCGACAATCAACTTTTTTGTTGGCGAAACATGTTTTCGTGCATCAATTTATTAAGAATTTTAAACAAATTAACAAAATGGAAACAATCGAGAATTATGGTAAAACTTGATATTATAATTATATTTTCTTCGGTGTTAATTGAATTTGTAAATCTTTTATTAGATGTTGGTAGTCTTTAAATCTGCGCCTATATTAAAGCGTGCTTTAAAAGTCAAGCACGCAATGATGCAACTTTACGTACTAAAATTATTGAAAATGCAAACCAAATATTTGGGCAGACAGTGGAGAAAAAGTAACATGAAGACTATGAGCGCCATTTATCAAAAAGTACGGCATCGTTTAAACGATGATTGGGCTTACGGAAATGGTAAACAATTTTTTTTTTGGTACAGAAATGAGTTCAACGATCAATAATAATAATTGTTATTTTCTGGTGAAAATGTAGATATGGACGCTCGTCCTTGGGACTTTCAAGCTGAAGAATGCGCTTTAAGAGCCGCGGTTGATCGTTTTAATCATAGAAGATACGATAAAGCTTTGAACGCTAGTAATACTCTCCCCGCCAACTCCAATATGGCCAGTTCTTCGGTGATTTCTGGCGGTGGGAACGGTGGAGGCGGCGGTGGAAATGGTTTGTCGAATACCGCTGCGGGACTCCTGGCCGATTTAGAGTTTGATTACGAACCGGTTGATAATTGCGTATTTAGCGTTTTAGGAAGAAATTTAGAATTGACGGACGAGTTTAAGAAAAATTACGAAATTTGGTTAAATCAAGAGGTATTTCAAGCGACTGTCAATTGGGATCAGCTGTTGTGTTCCAAATTTATTTAAATTATAATATTATATATACGGTAATATCTTTTTATTTTTAGTTTTATCATCGAGTCTTAGAAATAGATAGAACTCCTTATTTAAAAAAAAATTGTCAATTTGACTATCGTGTACATTTTTATTCTTTTATTATAGGTTTTTTTTTCATTCGCTCATTATTTTGATTTTGTTTTCAAAGAAAGAAAATTAACTCTTTTGTTACCGGTATTAAATTATTTATAAAAGAAAAATGTGCAACATCTTATTTTTTAATAATGATTTTTTTAAAATAAATATGGATACCGTAATAAAAAAAAATGAATGAAATGTGGGGCAAATTCCGTTGTGACGTAGTTTGTGAACTACCCTCGTGTGATATAAGTTATGATCGGTCCCCATCCATATGCTGCATAATAACATTATTCAACATGGCGGAAGGGTGGTCATCATCTGTTCTGTGTCGGTAAGACATTTTTTTTTTTCTTAATTTTTAAACTGTCGACGTTCTATTTGCATAATTTTATTTTAACGCACAATACGCGTTAGCTATGCGCCGCGACGATAAATAATTCACAATTTCTTTACATTACATACATTTTATAGTGTGTATTTGTATATAGTTTGTGTCACAATAATAATTGTAAGCCTACCTGTTATTCGCAGGTTTGTTTTCGCGTTCCAAGATTATTAGAGATCGTTAATATTTAATTAGAAAATGAGAGAAGCCAATTATATATTGAATTCATTAAAAACGATTGAAAAAATTTTTTTTTTGCTTGCTTTCTATTTTAGATACTATTTGAGCGGTTGTTGTCGCGATGGGTCCAGTTGCAGATTTTCTCACGACCGTCAAAATACTGCACCTAACATGGTTTGTCGGTATTACGTGAAAGGATTGTGTAGTTATGGCGATCGTTGTAGGTAAGAAGATCATCGTCATTTAATTCTATTTAAAAAAATTTAAATTTTGTTTGTGAGAAGAGAGATAAAACTTGGGTTTGCATCGCGTGTATATAGGTACGACCACGTTCGACAACCACCACAATCTCCCGCGAGACAAAACGACAGTACAGTTACAACAAATAATTCGACTAATACTAACATCGTCTCACCTAATAAAGCCGTAATAATACCTTCGACATCCACCTCTACAATTTCAGAAACAAAAAAAGTCGCAGTGGCACCCAGCAACATTCAACACCAGATAGACTCAGGTTTAGAAATTCAAAAAAAAAAAATGATTTGTACTTATTAAAAGATCGTTAACTTACATTATTCTTATTTTTTTCAGAGAAAATTGTATTAAAAAGAAATATCGCACCTATACTTTGCGCCGAAGCGCCAGAATTTGTTCCAGGTATGGAAGGTATTTATTATCATAGTTTATCGGAAACATAATATTATTATTTTGGTACCGAAAATCCTCGCCATTTTTTTTACCTTTGGATCATTTTGGGTTTTTTTTTTATGATTAAAGCCTCAATTAACGTGAAAAGTTACGCCGAAGTCACCATCGACCCTGAATCGAAAGATTCAACAGACAAAGTATCACAACAAGAAATTCCTGTAAACCCCAACACGTTATGTCCTTACGCCTTCATGGGAGAATGTCGCTTCGGAACACAATGCACAATGATTCACGGCGAAATCTGTCAACTGTGTTCTCGAGCTTGCCTTCATCCCACCGATACTGAACAAAGAAGTCAACACCAAGCTGTACTTTAATAATTATTACTATTATTATTAATTTCTGTCACTTTTTACTCAAGACCACTGACTGTATATACTTTTTCTGGTTATTTTTAGGAATGTGTAAAAGCTCATCAAAGGGATATGGAATTATCGTTCGCCTTCGCTCGAAGTAAAGACAAGATCTGTACTATTTGCATGGATGTCATTCTCGACAAGTGGCCTAAACACGAACGTCGATTCGGTATTCTACCTAATTGTAATCACATATTCTGTCTGGGGTGCATACGGACGTGGAGAGGAACAAAACAGTTGGAAAACAAAACAGTCAGGTAAACTATAATTAATTGCTGTTTTAACGTTAATAGTTTTGTATGTAAAAATCGGAATTTGAATTTTAAAAAAAAGGTCTTGTCCTCAATGCCGAACGCCTTCTGATTTCGTCACACCGAGCAAGTTCTGGATAGATTCAAAAGATGATAAAGACAGATTAATCGATGCCTA
Organism: Polydesmus angustus; assembly: GCA_034698085.1. Taxonomy (NCBI): domain Eukaryota; kingdom Metazoa; phylum Arthropoda; class Diplopoda; order Polydesmida; family Polydesmidae; genus Polydesmus; species Polydesmus angustus. The sequence goes on along the minus strand of JAQGAY010000163.1, from coordinate 32,467 downwards.
CAAAGCCGCGCTGAGGTATTTATCCGTTATTTACTATAACGTATACTTAAGCGGTCACATTTGATTTCGATTAAGTTGAATCAAGACTCTTGTTTTGGTATAACCATAAAAACGTTAAATACTAAAATAACGTAAGAGTTCTGGAAACAGAATAGTCTTTGGAATTACAGTTATAGATTTTCTACGTTTCAATAGTTTTCCCAAGTTGAGACGATCTGACAAACTTGATGCAATTCTACGCTTTATTACTCGAATCAACTATCTGTCCAAGTAATTGGAATTGTAAGCTATACAGTATTGCATTTGCAGATTCAATTTTTGATTCACCGATATGTTATTTCACAATTTTGGATTTTTTAAATGTTTGTTTTGATATTTTTTTAAACTGTACACAGTAGCTGTACAGTTTTGGAAACTGATTTTATTGCGTTCGAAAGATTTTATTTTGCTTCGAACACAATGGTATTGATAAAATGGAATTGCAAATTGTAAATATTCATTTTGGTTTTGCTCAAGAAGTCGTGCAAATTATTGGCAGAAATTATTTTTAGTTTTGAAAATATTCTTCGTAACTTTTTTTTTACTCAATTGATAATGTTCATAATATTTTGACACACTTTTTAGAGGAATTATGTTCAGTTCACGTCTTCAAACTTGACTGGAAAAAACTTAACTGGAAAAACTGAACTAAATTAATAGAAAAACTATAAAGACATTTTGTGTTTGTATCTAATTATTATTATACTAGAAACATTATAGTTATTAATTGTAATGCCAGTTATCAATGCCAAATAAGATAAATTTTTTGGCAAAAATCTAGGTAAATTTAAACGTAGCTTTTTTTTTATGTTTACAATTAATAATTAAGTTTTGAAACCTCAGATTTTAAGGCTATGCAATATTGACAGTGTTTGTTTTTGTTTTTCTATTCAGTATGAAACCTTGCAAATATTTTAAACAAGGAAGCGGCGAATGTCCTTTCGCGGGCAATTGCTTTTATTTACACGCTTATCCAGACGGTCAAAAAGCCACGTTGCCTCCGCCCCGACCAAGACGACGAAGAAACGCCGACGGCGATATTGAACTTATGCAGGTACTAATTGCAAGCTTCACTAATGGGGAACAACCCTTTTTTTATTCATGCGTTATTATTTGAACATTATTTAAAGCAAATATTTTTGTGGGATTTTATGGATGAGCGTGAAAGTCGATGGTTACTGCAATTTGACTTGGATGACATGCTGGATTTTTTCAGCGATTCTGAAGATAGTTCCGATGACAATTATAGTGACTTTGACATCTAAAAAAAAATCATTTAATAATTATTAGAATAAAAAGTGCGGGGGGGATAATTTAAATATTTTTTTTTTCGGACACCCAATTTGAAGTATAGAAGAAAAATCGATCGATCGTCCAGCTAAAATAAAACATTATAAACTTTTTGTCATTAGTTATTATAATATTGATTAGTAGATTAAGAGTTATCTCTTTTTTTTTCTCTCGGGATTTTTCTTTTCTTCTTAACAATAACTTAACTTCCGACACTACTCGATGGGAAAAAAAGGTGTTGTTGTATTCTCCAATTAATCGGGATTCGTTTTCTTCTTTAACCAACTTTTCGTGTGTGTGTGTGTGCGTGTGAATATTACTACTAATAATATTTTAGTGAGTTGTCATCTCGTTCTAGCTGGTGGATGCTTAATACTCGCTAATAGTATGAATGTTAATAGTTGAAATCGAACATAAAACAACTCCCGCAGCAGGCGCTCATCTCTTTTTCCAATTTAATCCGTGGTTTATTAGAAATTTGTTGTGTTTTTTTCTCCATTCTTAAAAAAAAGAACAAAAATTACGGTATCTACTTTAATTATTATCCGATATCAATATATTTCTGTTACGAGTGTATTATTTTTGTACGTTGATCGAATATTTAAGTATTGAATTTTTTTTTAAAAAAACTAGAAAATGTTGTATTATGTTTTTTATTTTAAAATTTAATATTTTGCAATATTCGTTACGCTCTAAATACATGTAACATGTATATCGATAATTTTCGTGTAATAATAATGAAATATCTTTTTTGAAATCCGAATGTAATAATTCCACTGCCATTTTTCTCTCTCTTAAAAAAACAACAAGCACCGATCTGTCGATTTTTTCCAACTTCTAAGCTTTTTACCGATCCCGGTTTAATAATAATAATAAAAAAAAAATGCCCGGTTATAAATATATAAATATTATAAAAATTTCTTATCAGCCACATGACGCTTTCATCACAATTTCTCTCTCTTTAATAGTTGTATTATATTTCCTATATATGTTTCCTACGATTATTATTATTGCGATTTTCTTTTTTTTCTTGAAAAAAAATTTTTTATGTGTAACTTTAAAATATATATAATATTAAAAACAACTATATAGAATTATATGGAAGGAAAAAAAAATAATTAAAATTTGTTCTTTAAAATATCGAAGTTACTTTTTTTTAAAAAAAAAAAAAAAAAAAAATGTAAGCTTTTGTTTAATCCGAATTGTTAATATATGTTAAGGTTTCGTGTAATTGCAGGAAGTCCAAATACAATTGTTTTAAACACGCATTTATTGGATTTGATTGATTTTTCTCTCTACAGTACTTCTTCTTTTATAATGAAAAAAAAAAAGAAAAAGTAGAGAAGGGAGTAACCCACATTTCATCTTGGATACACAAACACACCCTAACCTTGTCATCTATTTTAACGGTTACCATAATAATAAAATGTTTATATGTATCTCTAGGTGGAAGACACGTGTCTCTAACTTGATGTCTCTATAGCAGCCGCAGTTGCTATTTGAGCGTTTAATATTTATTTATTTTTTTTTAATCGATGAAAGCAAGCAACGAGACACATAAGTTATGCATCCGTCAACCAAGAAACACGTTCGCTTGGAAACTATTCTGTGGAGGCAGAAGCAGCAAAAGTTGTTGAATAATAATAATTATAATTACGAACCGTGTGTCGTTCAAAAAGTGAACCAACTACCTTTCTTCGGATATATTCTTTTAACAGCGGATTCTTTACGAATTGTCAATTGGACGGTGCAAAATAAAAACATCCAAGTACTCGCAGATCTTCATCGCATTTTACAAATTCAAACGGTATATAACATTTTAAATTCTATAGAACTTTTTTTAAAATTTTTTTATAAAAATTATAGATAAGCGATGTTCCGGCATTTATTTTATACGGAGTTTACGCGGAGAATAGTCCTCATATTCGGATTTTACACTCGATAAGCAACGAACAAGTGGAAACTATCGAGTTGGCATTCTTACAAAAAAGTTCCTCTTTTCCGAAATTGTTGCAAAAAATATGGCTCAACCGATTAGCAGTAAATATATAAAAACTTTTTTTAGTTAAATTTTTATTTATTTACAGTATATTTATTTTAAAATAGGAGTGCGCAACAGGTGTTAGAACTGCTTCGATGGATAAAGGACAATTGCATTTATTAGAGTTGAGTTCATTTTTTTTTTAAAATATTTATTCTTATATATTTTAATGAGATTTTTATAGTGTTTATAGTGGCTACGAATATTTTCATCGATTAATTATTTCGGAGAAGGATGAAAGCAGGGAGCGAAAGAGTGTTTTGAAAATGGCTCAAAAAATGAAAGAGTGGTTGGGAGAAAATGAGGAATTTCGAAGACTTTTATGGAAAGATTCTCTCGTTTTCGATTGGCTGCTGAGAACAATTAAAAAAGAAATCGAAAGTTATGACACAAATGATGATCGAAAAACGTTAAACGAACTACTCAAATGTTTACACTCGTTTGTTGATATCGGAATAATTGCGGATGAAAATCATTGCGGTTTATTGAGAACTAAATTATCCACCATTGTTGATGATATTCTATATCAATTAATTAGCGTAAGTAATATAATATATTTAATTTAATTTTAAAATTATAAAATTTTGTTTGTTTACAGAAAGAAGAATATTTTCTAAAATGTTGCGTGGATATTTTATTCACTCTTTCGTTGACGGTTATCGACGTCACTCAACGAGATTCCCATGTACTGCAATCTTGTAATACCAGCATTTTGCTTCTAAATGTTGGACCATCCGTCGCAGCTTTACTTCAATTAGTAATCTTTTTACCCTATTTTATTTATTTTTTAAATATTAATACTAATTTTTTTTTGTTTGTTTAGATGAAATTAGTACTATCGATAATGGGCTATTGCGTGGCTTTTTTAAAACAGGAACAATTGCGTCCATTGGAGGCTATCGTCGTTTTTAAAGCTTTATACGCCATCGAACGCTTAGCTGAAAATAACGACTTAAAAAATTTAATGCAAGTGGAGTTTCAAGATGAATTTAAGTATAATATTTATTTCATTTAAATTAAAAAAAAAAAAAAAGCTCATAAAATTTAATTTTTCAAAGGTATTTTAATCTTTCCATTCAACTATCCGATGAATTCGAAATGCCGTTTAAAAAACATTTAATAACGTTGTTAAATAGGTTCAAAAATCAATTTTTTAATAAATTTAATTAATAAAATAAATAAATAATAAAGTTATTTTAACTTGTGTTGTTTATTTTCGTGTTTTGAACTATAAATAAACCTTTTGTCGCGCGAATGCTTTCGATCCTCCCGTACACCCTTTGACAGTGAACGCTTTGGCTGTTAATCCTTTAACTCTGAGCGCTGTCCTCCGACGCATGCGCAGCTCGAATAGGCTTTTCAGTGACGTCATATAAATGTTTGTGTGTGTACCGGCGTTTGCAATAGTAGCGGAGAGAGTGTGTGAGCGAGACGCCGCAGCAGTAGCAGCGATTGTTCGATTTTAAAAATGGCGGCGGTTATGGATGATGATGAGCTTCGAAGAAGATTAAAAGAATACGGAGAAGACGTTGTAGTAACCGACAGTACAAGAAATTTGTTAACTAAAAGATTTCGAAGACTCAGTGAATCTCGTCAGCCGGGTAATAATTCTCCTAATAGACGTTCTTTATTGAATTTTAGTTCGGATGAGAGCGAAAGCGACGGTACTAGTAGCCGCCGGTCCACATCATCCGGCTTCGGCGCAGCCATCTTGGGCTCCGTCGGTCTGGCGCATCACCACCACAACAACGGCGCCGGTAGTAGTAGTAGCGGCGGCGGCGGCTCTAGTCGGAAAACGAGACGATCGAGTAATCTAAGTAACGCCGACAAATTATCGCCAGCAGCTTGGAACGATAAAAATTTTCGAAAACCGAAAAAGCCGAGTCGTCACAGCATGACTTTTTCTTTAGATCATCCGCGCGTTCCCGAAACGCCTACGCCGCTGTCGCCCGTCTACGACAAAACCTCGTATGACCCTTTCGGAGGAGGGATCGACAGGAAAAGAAGAAGTCTGTCCAACATTTCCAGATCTTCGGAAGTCTCGTCTTCAACTACTAGGGTAAATATAATTCACAAAATTATAAAAAAAACAACATAAATATATGTATTTTTTTTTTGTTTGAGTTGGAATTGATCCGCGATAAGAAACTGTCAATAAAAATGTCTGGCGGTTGTTTTTTGTTTTTTTTGAACGATAGATGTTGAGTAGCAGAGTTTGATTCTCAAAAATAACGTTAAAGAAGAGTACAATTTATTGATTAACTGGTAATTTAATGGACAGAAACGTAAATTACGTCTACATTTAATTGTAAAAAGACGGTGAAATGCAGGTTTTGTATAACAATTTAATGAAGAAATAGCCGGAAAGAGAGTTTTGTGGGCTCATTCTTTCGCATATTTATTTTCCATAATTGTTGTTTGATTTAATAGAACAAACCCTGAAGTCATTATTTTATTCGAATGTAATTTTATTATCATTTTCCACGAGTTAAATGAACAGTTTCTCGTCTCGTTTCAATCGAACGCGCCAAACCCTGCGAAAGACATTTTTCTCGTTCTTTTAAAATACTGGTACATTCATTAGTAGAAAGTTATAATGAGAATTTTATTATTTAAATTTGGTAAACACTTTTGAATTTTTGTGAGTGGTAAAAATGGTAAATATAGATTGACAGCCGATGACCTTGTGATTGGACGATGATTGTTTACATTTAAGCTTTTAATTTTTGCTTTGCATAATTTGTATTTATTTTCATCCTTTTAATCTACTCGTCATTCCTCATCATGACATTCTGTTAATCTTTCGTTAAATCTTAATTCTTTTAAAAGAAATTTTGATCAAAAATTTGAGAACTTTTTTTCTGGTTCCCCCAAGATCCGAGAAAAAGGCAAAATATTAAAAAGTGAAATGGAACTTTTGAGTCTAAACTTCTCGAATATTTGTTTTTGTTTCTAGTATTTATTTATTCATTAACACGTGTATTAATAATAATAATAATTTTAATTGATTATTTTTAGCGCTCGGAGTTGCGACGAATGAAAAAAGACGTGGTTTGTGACAGCCCGAGTTCGGAATCGGACGGCTCCGACAATTCAATAATTTTAATTCCCGAAAACAAAGGCGTCGATGAATTTCCCGCTTCTCGTCGAAGTATTTTAACGTCTTTGCCCACAAATATTCCTTCGTCGGCGGCTAGCTCGTCCATGAGTAACGGTGGCAGCTATAATAATAGCAACATCAGCAGCTTAAGAGATGTTAACATGGGTCGGAGGTTTCTTTCTACTAGCGGTGCTCATCGAGAAGATAATACAAACAATAGTACTTTTAGTCTGGATTCCTCTTCGCCAATTAACGACCATTCAAGCTTTTTAGAGGAATCCAACACCGAAATTGCGGGCTCGCTCGACATCTCGAGCAAATTTTCCTCCTCGGTCACCGCTGAAGCTTCGAAAAATCACTCGCAATGCATCTCGATGATATTAGTGATAATTTTTGCAATTTTTTTTCTTATTCTCGGTGTTATTTACTTTCGATATAGTCATCAAGTGCCTTATGACGCCTTAGGCAAGTACAATGTTTGCATTGAATAATAATAATTGTTTATGGATTTTGTATATTGATTCTTTACTTTCGTTTATAGATAATACTAATACTTGTACACAATCTGGGGGAATGGAGGTAAAGTTGATTAATTTTTTTTATTCTTCGTTTCGTGCATTTTTAATTATGAGATTATTTTCAGTGCACGGATAAGTTTGATTCGATGTCGGTTACTCAAGTAGCTATGAAATTAAAAGATGATCTCAGAGCGTTAGCAGGTAATGTTATTCCCATCTTGAGTTTATGTTAAATTTAAAGTAAATTTTATCTTTCAAATGCGAGTAAAAATCAATAACTGAAGAGTTTCATCACATAGAAAAAAGTGTTTTCGTAAATTTAAGAAAATAAAATTAGAAAGACTATTTAAAATGTACTTTAGATTTATTAATGTTTACTACGTTAAATTAAATTAAGATTTTTAATATACTTATTATTATTGTTTTTGACAGGTGAAATGGAATGTAATGAACAAATAACTTCTTCAAAAATGAGTATTCGTGAAGCCGATAATATAATTACTTCGCTACGAGGTGACAAACCATACGGATTAAAAGATGTTTTAGATGTTTTTCAAAGAAATAAGCCGTGGGGAATTAGGTAAAATATTTATACGAATATTTATATGTGCTTTGGTTAATCAAAAGCTTTATACTATTTTAACAGATTTTTTGATTTTGACCACAAAGAAACGGTAGAAAGTGATCCGAACTTAATGTATTTAGAGTCTTCAATAGTCGAACTTCCTTGGTTATGCAAATTGAAAAGGGCGTGGAAAAATACTGTTTACAAAGTTTCGATGGGTTTAGTGGGTAATAATTATAAGAGTTACATTTTTTTTAGTTGGATGTATTTTGTAACAGTTTTTTTTATTAGTAACGTTGGTCGTCTTAGCCATTTCTGCGGCTATTTATTTTTACAAAGAGAGGCAAAGAAAATTTCAACAGGAAATGTACACGTTGATTGAAAATATTTTAGGTAAATAATAATTTAGAAAATTTATTTGGTTACATAATTATGTGATTCCTGTTTATTTTGATGTGTAGAAAGTTTGCAAACAAATTACAACTCTGAGAATGTTTTGGATCCTTATATGCCCATTCCTCATGTTCGAGATCGGCTGCTGCCTCCAGCTGAAAGGGTGGGAAAACGAGCTGTGTGGGAAGCGGCTGTGAAATATATTCAAGAAAATGAATCGCGGGTGCGACAGGAGGTGAGAATGATTAAAGGTGAAGATATTTCTGTATGGCATTGGCTTCCCGCTGACAGCTCATCCCCGGTCGTCAGGCAATCTCGTTCAGGAAGATTATGGCAAGGACAAGGTTACCTTTTAATGATCAAACCACTGCAATACCCAACCATTAACAATGCTTTTTTAAAATAGCTTTTGAGAATCTCGACACTGGCGTCAACGCTTTAACATGTATTCCGACTGCGTGCCTTAAAGTTCGAAACATGTTTGACCCCCAAATGTAAACAAAACATGATTATTATTTGGAATTGAACTTAATAATTGTGGTAAATTTTGAACAGGGAAACGGAAGATAATTGGAAAATTCATATGAAAGATGAGATTCTGGAACGGTGCGTGGGATGTGATATTGTCCACATGCACATTGATGATTCCCTTCAAGGTTGCGTTTATATTAAATGTAAAGATATTGACGCCGCCGGTCAAGTGTACAAACGTTTGCACAGTTGCTGGTTCGACGGTAATGCAATAATTATTTATATTAAGATAAAAAAAAATATTTTATTTTCTTTTGTATGAAAATTAGGGAGGTTGGTAACTGTGAAATTTCTGCGGTTGGAACGTTATCACGAAAGATTTCCAGGTTCGAAGAGTAGCTCTAGCCCACTTAAACCAGGTTCTCATCAGAATACTAGTGGCTAATTATTTTTTTTTAGCGAAATGAGATAAGTTTTTTTTATAATTACTGTATTTTCTGTTTATCGATGAATTTCTTTTTCATTTTTTAAAAATGTTCATGCAAATTTTTTTCTTTCTTTCGTTGTATATAACTCATCGTTGAGTCATATTTAAAAGTTATTTTTTTTATCGCCATTAATCTCATAATAATTATAAGGTTTTTAAAAATACAGAAAAAAATGTTTGGGTTTGGTTTTCAGAGAATGGTTTTTAATAATAGGAAAGGTACGCGCGACGCGAGCATTTTGATTATTGTCGTTTCTTAAAAAAAGATAAAAAATAACTAATAATTATTATACAGTAAGCGTTTAATATTCTAGTTTACAAAATTATTATTAAAAGAAATGCTCATTTAGATTTTTGTTAAAGGAAGTTGACATTAAATTTTATTGCAATACACTAATAATTTCTTATTCTATCATTGTACATTTATTTTTATACATATTTAAAGTTTCTGTAAGAGCCTATTAAAGGGGCCATTTCCATTGATTAGCTGGTGGTTTTTGCATCAGAGGCTCCCAAGGTTTCCACGTTAACATTTTACGAGACAACAACAGCTCGTGTTCCGCCTAATTAAAATAATTATAATTATTAAGTTTTCGCTTTTTATTTTCGTGATTTCCACCTGCACAATCAGTTCTTCAGCTTGGCCTCCGTTAATCGCTTCTTCTAATTTAGCAACATCTTTCACCTAGACAACCCAAAACCGTTTATAATAATTATTACGATCCGGGGGCAGGAATAGAAAATAAAAATTATTATCACTAAGGTTACCGACTGCACGATTTCCTGTCTCTGACGAACTATACTTTCTGTTTTTACGCGATAACTAGCATCGCTGGGCATTTTTTCCAAAACTGCCAAAGTCTTCTTATACAAATTTCCCAAAACCTGGATATAGATACCTCATCATTATAGAAATATTTTAAGAAATTATAAACATTATTACATAGTGAGGATCCTTGCAGACGGCTAAACCGGTCAACCCTGTGGTCTGTAAGAAAAATATATATTAATAATTTTAATTTTTAAATGACCGAAAATAAATTTTTTCGAATAACCTTTTTCAACAAGGACGCCATGTTTATTTCGGATTGCTGTTGAAATCTCCAAAAACCATTTTGATTTCCTCCCACATATTAAGTCACTACAAAGAGATTCACGATAAAGGAGTAACGTTGTACAGTTCTTTTAGTGATCCCCTTTACCATGCGCCTCTTTGTAGTGACTACATATGGAAAAAGTGGTTTTTGGAGATTTCGAGGCATCTTACGACGGAGCAACTAAACAAACTTAAAAATAAATTATGAGTTTTTGAAAAATTAAATTAAGCTTAAAAATTATGATAATTCAAAATAATAATTTTAAAATTAAAGAATAAGTGTTTATGTTTTAATTATAATAAATAAATAGCGGGGCCCGCCTCAAGATGGCTGATGCAGGCGCGCCATTTTGAGTTTTTATTGCATAATTATGCCGGCGGCAGCGAAGGAGGTACATGTAGGAGAGGAGGTAGAAGGACGGCGGCAGCAGATCTCGAAAAATAATGCTACAATGAAGCCGCTCCATTAATTTTGTGCTTCTCCAACCAAGTGACCATATACCCTTTAAGAGATTTTTCCAGCATTGCTTTTTTTGGATTTTTATATAATAAATATATAAAGCTAACCACTTCCAAAAATATATTCCTAATTATATATTTTCCGGGGGATTCAATCGTCTCGAGGGTAAGTTAACAAAATAATTTTTAATTAATTGAAAAGGTGGTTTTTGTTTCGGTATAATTATATTCTTCGGAGATGATCGTAATAATGTAGCTGCCGATTGAGAAACCTGAAAAAGTATAATATCGAATTAAACGCGGAGAAAATCAATAGGAAGGGAAAAAAAAAGGTAACACGAGAGAGAGAATAAGAGAGAGTTTTGATGATAAGCTTTTATATTATTTTTTTTCCTTCGGAGAAGAGTGCAAGAAAAAAGATGCCGCCCGCCATCTTGAAGCTTTTTCTCGCGCACATTTTCTATATCAAACCCCGCCAAATCTCTCTCAATTCACCGTCGATTCCAACAAATAAATTAACGAAGGTTATATTCGGTTAATTAATTTTTTTCCCCCGGGTAAACTTTACTCTACTAAGCCGATGCATGACATTTAAAGATTTGCATTTAATTTTTATTCTATAATATTGTACCATAAATATAATTTGACCGGGGCGGTGAGAGAAAAAGTCTTAAAGATGATCAACCAAACGCCCTAATTTTTTTTTTATAAGGTATAAAAAAAAAAAAAAATTATACGGTACGGTATTAAAAAAATTTTTAATTTCCTATACCGTATTTTTTTTTTTATCTAACCAATTTTTTATTGTTTTTTTTTTTTTTTTTTTTCCCGAAATTGACAATCGAGATTTCGCCAGGTTTAAAGCCAATGTAAGCTTGACTGTGTATGTTAATTAACTTAATTATTACAATCGCCATGATTTATTATTTTTTTGGGTACTGTTATCTCTCTACTATTATTATTTACCGGTAATTAAAAAAAATTAATTTAATCAACGGGATTTTTAATAATAATAACGCACGAAATATAGCGTGAAAATGTGGAGAAAAAGATGCAGTTAAAAACAATCCCGTTTTACGGTTCATATAATAATAATAATAATTAAAGTGCATTTTTTTTTTTTTTTTTTGTAATTTATTATTAAATTTGGAATCAGTTGTTACCACTAATAATAATTTATAGTTCCAAAGTTGGTCGGGTGAAATCAATTTCACTCTTTTCTAGCGCCGCGTTCCGGAACTCTTGGAAATGGAACTATTTATATACCTACCCAATGTTTGGATTCTTAACTTATAATAATAATTATGTGGTTTACTTAACATCGAGTGTGTAGAGATAAAGTGGAAATTTTAATAATAAATTTTAAAATTCTACGAGTACCTATAATTATTTATGTCCATGAAAAAAAGTGCACAATTTAGAACAATTCAACGTTAAAATAGTCCTTAAAGTAAAATTTATCCACGTGTCATTCAAATGTTTACATTATTTAAAAGATTTAATATAGGGTGTTCGTTGAATGACGTTAGTTTTGAAACATGAAAAATTCAGCCGAAATTTAATGAAAATGAATTATTTTTTTTTTTAAATTTACATTAGTTAACACCTATCATTTAATAATAAAAAACAATTTTTGGAATATGACCTCTACAACTGAGTCGGCACGTGTTAATGCGATCCGAGGAAATTTGCATTAATCCTTATGGTAGATGCCGACACGTGCCGAGATGCAGTCGGCAGGTGCAGGCTGGAAGTCCGCAAAAGCTTTAGCCTTCAAAGTGAGCACGTTTACACGTGCCGACTCAGTTGTAGAGATCATATTCTAAAAATTAGTTTTTTATTATTAAATGGGAGGTGTCAACTAATTTAAATATATAAAAAAAATTCATTTTCATTAAAATTTGACTGATTTATTCATGTTTCAAAACTAACGTCATCAAACGAACACCCTATACTAATTCAGTTGGGTGCACTTTTTTTGTTTACAAACACCGTGTAGTGCTAATAATTATTATTACATGTATTATAATTATTTTATTTTTTTTTTTTTTCAGACTTTAAAGTAAACAAAATTGACACGAAGGATCATCGATAGTGAACGCCACAACCAAATTATTTTTTGAACGATTGCTCCCCCCCAACCGCCAAAATTTCGTTCTCAAGCTTCCGTCAGTCTTTTTCCAGCAACATGAACTACCTCCGACGGAGGTTCTCCTCGGGAGACCTGTCGGGGGAGCTCGCGGACCAACAGCAGCAGCAGCAGCAACAGCAGGGAGACGTGGGCGGAGGATCGATGGACAGCGGCGGAGGATTGAACGACAGTCCCAGACGACCTCCGCCCACGTCCGCTTCCATCACCGGAGTGGCTTCCTCGAACTTTCAGGGCCAACCAGGACAACAGCAGAATGACCTCTCCCTCAACCTCAAACCCAACTCCACGACCAGTGCTCCTAGTTCGCCGGCCAAGAGCAGCGGGGCGGCCAGTATCCTGCAGAGAGTGGGCTCCATCACCGGAAGAGCCGCCGAAGCCGTCGTGGGAGCCGCGGCCGGCGTCACTAACAAACCGGCCTATAATAAAGATCGATGTAAAACGCTGTTAGTAGTCGACGATCAACATACCGATTGGTAAGACTTACACATATAGGGTGTTCGTTGGATGACGTTAGTTTTGAAACATGAATAAATCGGTCGAATTTTTATGAAAAGTAATTATTTTTTTTTTGAGTTTACATTAATTAACACCTTCCATTTAATAATAAAAGAACAATTTTTGGAATATGACCTCTACAACTGAGTCGGCGCGTGTAAACGTGTTTACTTTGACGGCTAAAGCTCTCGCGGACTTGCAGCCTGCACCTGCCGACTGCATCTCGGCACGTGCCGGCATCTACCATATAGGATCCATGCAAATTTCCTCGAGCGCATTAACACGTGCCGACTCAGTGGTGAGGTCATAATTATTCCTAAAATTGTTTTTATTATTAAATGGGAGGTGTTAATTAATGTAAATATAAAAAAATAATTTATTTTCATTAAAATTCTACTTATTTATTAGTGTTTCAAAACTATCGTCATCCAACGAACACCCTATATATTTTATCCCTCATAATCTTACATAATAATTTTTTTTATTACGTAGTTTTACATAGTTTTACATATTTTTTTTTTTTTTTATGGATTTCCGTTTAATTTTTTTTTTATTTGATTGATACTAATTTTCATGTTTTTTTATAGGTCAAAATATTTCCGAGGAAAACGCATTCACGGCGATTGGGATATTCGCGTAGAACAGGTAATATTAATTATGATTATGAGCAATGACTTTTTAAAATATTGGGTTTTTGAAACTTTAGATTTTATATACTTTTTTGTTCTTTAATTTATAATTTTTTATTTTATATTATACAGTATAAGTATAATTTTTTTTAATTTTTAAAGGGGAATTGTTTTTAATTGATTTGATAAAATGTTCATTAGAAAATTTAGAACCCAATATTCTAAAAATATTTAAAAAATATAAATATATTTTTTTTTTGACGAAATTATATTACGCTGCAATTATAATATGTCACTTTAATGTTGTTATTTTTATTGTTATAATAAAGGCCGAATTTAAAGAAATCAATTTATCCTCGTCGTCTGATAATGGAACTACCGTTGCTATGGTTGTGTTCCGCAATGGAACGAGAGTGGTTCGGTAAATAATAATTCACTTCTCTTTCTCTCTTTTATGTATTCTCGCGAAAAAAATAATTAATGTTAGTAGAAAAAATATTGATTTTTGTTGTTTTTTTTTTTTTTCACACAGCTCGTTTAAGCCGGACATGTTGTTGATTCGGCAACATATTCGCAACGCCGGCGAAGATTATCGTAATACATTATTGGGCTTGAAATATGGAGCGATTCCCAGCGTTAATTCCCTCCATAGCATCTACAACTTTCAAGATAGACCTTGGGTGGTAAGGAAATAAATTATAATTATTCAGATTTTGAGAATTATAAAATTTAATTAATTATTTTTTTTTTTAGTTTTCTCAACTGATTGAGATTCAAAAGCGATTAGGAAAAGATTACTTCCCTCTTATCGAACAGTACTACTATCCTAATCACAACGAAATGGTAAACAAATCCGACTCATTCTTTATATATGGTGTCCCACGGAGGACGCAATTTTTAAAAAATAAATAAATTAGTCAGTTGTTAATGAAAATAATTTTTTTTTAAAAAAATTACGTTTAGCAACATCTCCGATTTAATAATAAAAAACAATTTTTAGAATATGACCTCTACAACTGAGTCGGCCCGTGTTAATACGCGAGAAGAAATTTGCATTAGTCTTATGGTAGATGCCGGCAAGTGTCGAGATTCAGTCGGCAGGTGCACGCTACAAGTCCGCAAAAGTTTTAGCCGTCAAACGTGAGTGCCGACTCAGTGGGGAGGTGATATGCCAGATGTGTTTTTTTATTGTTAAATCGGATATATTGCTGAATGTAAATGCATTTTTTTTTTTTGCATTTTCATTAAATTTTGACCGATTTATTCTTGTTTCAAAACTATCAGATTTGTTTGTACACACGATATATGGTGTCTCACGGAGGACGCAATTTTTAAAAAAATAAATAAATTAGTCAATTGTTAATGAAAATAATTTTTTTTAAAAATTTTACGTTCAGCAACATCTCCGATTTAATAATAAAAAACAATTTTTAGAATATGACCTCTACAACTGAATCGGCACGTGTTAATGCGCGAGAGGAAATTTCAATTAATCTTAACGGTAGACGCCGGCACGTGCCGAGATGCAGTCGGCAGCTGCAGGCTGGAAGTCCGCAAAAACTTTTGTCGTCAAAGTGAGCGCATTAACACGTGCCGACTCAGTTGTAGAGGTCATACTTCAGAAATTGTTTTTTATTATTAAATCGGAGGTGTTGCTGAATGTAAATATAAATAAATAAATGTATTTTCATTAACATTTGACTGATTTATTAATTGTTTAAAAAGTGCGTCCTATAGCTGTTGTGGTGGAAATCAATATTATTTTTTTTTTAATTTTATAGCTTACGGCACCTCGATTTCCGGTAGTTGTAAAGATGGGCTTCGCTCATTCGGGAATGGGAAAAGTGAAAGTGGAAAACCATCCGGATTTTCAAGACATGGCGAGTGTGGTGGCGGTAACTAACACTTATTGTACTACGGAGCCGTACGTCGATAGCAAAGGTGATATTCACGTGCAGAAAATAGGAAATAATTACAAGGCATTTATGTAAGTTCCATCTTCATTTTCCATTCTCATCGATTGATCAGAGCCGGCTCGACAGGCACCACTGTCGCGCGGTGTAACTTTGAGACCAGCCGGTTCTGATACTCGTACTAGGGGTATTTAAAAAGTAAGTTTCCAGTCATCAAAAAAAACTAAAATTATAATGGCAAAATTACAAACAATATTTGTACACTTATTAAACTAGATTCACTGTAATTTTTTGTTACATTTTTTTTTTTAAAAATTTTTTTTTTATTTTTTTAAAAATTTTTTTTTTATTTTTTTCAATTTTTTTTTCCATTTTTTTCAAATTTTTTTCCCCATTTTTTTCCATTTTTTTCAAATTTTTTTTTCAATTTTTTTCAAAATGTTTTTTTCCATTTTTTTCCTTATTTTTTTCCATTTTTTTCAAATTTTTTTCCTTATTTTTTTCCCCATTTTTTTCAAATTTTTTTTCTTATTTTTTCAAATTTTTTTCCCCTATTTTTTTAAAAATTTTTTTTTCCTTTTGTTTTCAAATTTTTTTTTTTTATTATTTTTTTCCCCCATTTTTTTCAAAATTTCTTTTCAGATTTTTTTCCAGTGTCTTTTAATACATTTTTTTAACAATTTTTTTTTAAATTTTTTTTTAAATCTATTTTAAATTTATTTATCAATTATAATTAATTTACATCAATATCTAAATTTTTTTCACAATAATTAAAACTGAAAAAAAAAAAAAAAATGATTGACGAAAAGTGGCGGCAGATGCGGATGAGGAGGGAATCAAAAAAGCTGTTACTGTATTTAGATACCGGAAATGCTCAGAAAGAAGATAAAAATTACAGTGTATCTAGTTTAATAATGCACAAAAATAAATAAATATTGTTCGTAATTTTCTCATTATTACTTTGATCTTTTTTTTTTTTGATGATAGAAACTTACTTTTTAAATAATCTTTTCTTACGTGTAGATCTTACGCGTAAATTAATTATCAATGTGAACTATAGGCGTAAATCAATTTCTGGCAATTGGAAGGCGAATGTGGGTTCGGCGATGTTAGAACAAGTTCCGATGAACGAGAGATACAAAGTGTGGGTGGACGAAGTGGCGGAATTAACCGGAGGGCTGGATATTTGCACGCTGGAGATCATTTCGGGTAAAGATGGAAAGGAGTATATTATCGAGGTACAGTCATAAACTTGTTGTTGTTAGAGGAAGGCGACATTTTTATTGATACGATTCATTAAAGGCTAACGGTTCTTCGATGCCTTTGTTCGGCGAAACTCAAGAGGAAGATCGACGTCATATTGCCGATTTGGTGGTGCAGAAAATGCAATTGTACTGCAAACCCGGCGGTACAATGAGGTAAAATTAATAATAGTTTGTTTATTAAAATATTAAGGTGTTCGTTGAATGACGATAGTTTTGAAACATGAATAAATTAGTCAAATTTTAATGAAAATTAATTATTTTTTTAAAATTTATATCAATTAACACCTCCCATTTAATAATAAAAACCGAATTTTTAGAATATAACCTTTACAACTGAGTCGGCACGTGTTAATGCGTTCGAGGAAATTTGCATTAATCCTATGGGTAGATGCCGGCACGAGCCGAGTTGTAGTCGGCAGGTGCAGGCTGCAAGTCCGCGCGCATGAGCAGGTTTACACGTGCCGACTCAGTTGTAGAGGTCATATTCCAAAAATTGTTTTTTATTATTAAATGGGAGGTGTTCATTAAGGTAAACATAAAAAAATAATTGATTTTCGATCAAATTCGACTGATTTATTGATGTTTCAAAACTATCGTTATCCAACGAACACCCTATATATTACCGGATGTTTACGGGATTTTTGAGACTAATGAGCGAAAGATCTTGATTTTTATATTTGTTTTTTTTTTATTTCTTAATTAATAGCAAAGCTCCATCTCGCTCTAGCATCAGCTCCCAAGGAGCTTCGCCCACCGACGCTCCTTTAACTTTAGGTATGCAACAAGATTCAATGGACCATATTGGTTATCAAGGTTCCCCTCAAATTCAAAGAAGAGATTCTCAAAGTAAATTTTTTTTTCTAATTAAAATATAGGTATATAGTGTATTTTGTTTTGAGTTCTAAAAAAAAACATTTGACCGATCCAATTGGAAGTAATAATTATTCCGATTGTATATAAATTATTTTAAGAGTTTTATAGGGGTTATATTATAGGGGGTCTCACGGAGAACGCACTTTTTAAATAAATAATAATTCAGTCAAATGTTAATGAAAAGGAATTATTTTTTTTAAATTTACATTAATGAACAATTCCCATTTAATAATAAAAAACAATAATTTTTAAAATATGACCTCTAGAACTGAGTCGGCAAGTGCAAGCTGGAAGTCCGCAAAAGCTTTAGCCGTCAAAGTGAGCGCGTGTGCAGGTTTACACGTGCCGACTCAGTTGTAGAGGTCTTATTCTAAAAATTGTTTTTTATTATTAAATGGGAGGTGTTAATTAATGTAAATTTTTAAAAAATAATTTATTTTCATTAACTTTTCACTGATTTATTAATTTTTTAAAAAGTGCGTTCCCCACCCAAATCAATCAGTTAGAATGCAATAGGAACACAACAAAAATGTTTTGAATTAATTTTGGACAAAGTGTTTAATTTTAAATGTATAAACTTTTATTTGTTTGATAATTACTCACGATGGTTGTATTATGTTTTTAGCTTCCCAGGGTTCTATCCGTCAAGACAGTCAAAGTGAATACCGAGGAGGGGCCGTTGGGGTTCAGAGTCAGCAGCAGCAGCAAGGGCGATCCGTAGGAGGAATGGGTCCCGGAGGAGAAAAGGAAGATCCCGAAGATACTATGCGTAATCTGCGTAAAACATTCGCTGGTATTTTCGGTGATATGTAATTTTTTTTAATTTAATTTTTTTTTGTTTTTTTGTTTTTAAATTATTTATTTATTTATTTTTTGAATACTTATTTTTTTATGCTAGAGATTTTTTGAGACATAGACTCTTTTTATAAGTTTGATAGTGAGAGAGTGAATTTATATTAGAAAAAAAAAATTTTTTTATTATTACTAACAAAAAAAATTTAATTAATTTGTTTTTGTAAATAATATTGATGGTTAATTCTATTAAATTTAATAATAATTGCTCCGCGGAAGATTTAAAAAGAGAAAAAAAAAAGTTGTTTTTATTAATACTGTTATAACTCTGATTCAAATTCATCATTTTTATTAGAAGTTAATTAGTAATGATATAGTTGGGATCTACGTTTTGATTTTTTAAGTTTTAAATTAATATTAATTATTGTACAAAGTAAAAAAAAAAAAAAACAATTTTTTTTTGTTATATATAAAATTATATAGGAAAAAAAACAACAACAATATTCCTGTTTTAGTTTTTTTCGTCAACTACTCAAAAAAAAAAAAAAGTAGTATAATATTTGTAAATAATTTGCAACTCTCTCGCTCCCTCTAATTGACGTCATATCCCCAATAATAATAATTATATAATATTTAATGACAAAAAACTAAAACTCGAAGGCTGCCAGGAAGACTCGTTTGACTTTACCACTTGATCATCGATCGAGTGAATATGATTATGCAAAAAAAACTTTTTTTAAAAAAAATTATTAATTGCTATTTAAAAAAAAAATATCCTGGACCAATTTTTTCCAATATCTTCATTAATCATAATAATAATTATTAACAACTTTTCAAAAAAAATAATAATGTTCGGAATATGTGATTGATGTTTTATTGAGCAAAAAAAAAAAAAAAAAGAAAATCGATATAAAGGAACAATGTTTGCCTATTGTAATTTTTGAACTGTACTTGTGTGAAAGAGCAATGACATTTTTTTTTATTTAAAAAAAAAAAAAAATGCAATAATTTGATCTTCGAAAAAAAAAATTATTATTATTCCTCATCATTAATAATAATAATAATTATTGCTTCTATATAAAAAAAATACAATGTTGATGGTGTTTGTGTTTTCACTCATAATTATAATATAATACTCATGTTAAATCTATTTCTCAAAAATGATTCCTTTTTTTCACCATATAATATAATATTATTGAAAAGGTATTGTTGCATGGTATATTATAATATATTAACGATACATTGATGTTTTTGTGATAATGTGTTCTCTCTCTCTTTCAAAATCATATATTAACATTATAAACTATAATAATATAATATATTAAAAGAATCAAACTAATATTACCAAGAAACTCTTTATTTTTTTTTTAGAAATCAATGTTAATAAGGATTGTTATTTCTAAATAAATCAGGTGCTCCTCTATCGACTGCTGCTGGGTGTCGAATATGAGCCAGAAACCTCAACGAATAATAATTGCCTTGAACTGAGGATATTCATTATTATGATATTGAACCTTTTAAATAAATTAACTCGTTTGAATTTTTTAATTAATTTGATTAAAGGAAAAAAACCACTCGGAAGTTATTTTATAAACAATTAAAACAAATATTTACGGTATATCGCCAGACCCAATAGTACCAATAGTATACCAATAGATCCGATTTGCTCATAGCAGCCATGCTGAGAAGATAACCAACAGTGGCGCTACGGTCGCGAGTGATTTACGAAAAACGCTAAGTCGCATAGAATTTTAAAAAAATTTAACTTTTAATTAATATTTAAAAACTTGATTTAAAATATTTTAAAAATTTAAAAATAATTAATAATTATTTTATTTTTAATTTGTTTCAATAATAGGCCACCGGCATAATAACCTAAGGATTAAATAATTAGAACGGTGATTTTACGCCACCGTAAACAAATAACATTGGACCATCAGCAGGCGATACAGCAGCAGTTGTATTATTTTAACCATTAATTTATTTAAAGTATACTTATTCAATAATAATTATTATACAATTAATTATTTTAAAAAATCTGTGACCGGATGAACGTATTCGGAATCCCAATCTCTTTGAAAAATAGATAAGAGTTGCTCTCGAATCGGCTGCGGCGTTGAAGCGTCGGCTGCATTCGTTTGATTCACGATCACCGACACGCCGCCGGTGTTGACGAAATAATCGCCGGACCAATTTGAAGTGCCTGCACGTAATTATTAAGTAATTTATTAATTTTTTAACTTATGATCTTTCTTTCTCTAACCTATGTAAGCTGCGTTGTCTGTGACCATGTACTTGGCGTGATTCACTCGTCCGTACTCGATCTGCGCTTGAATGTCGGTGAAAGCCGGTACGACGAACATTCGCTACGAAATATAAAGGACAAATAATAATAATATAATGGTTAAGTAAATGTTTCGGTGAGATGCTTACCACATCCACCTTGACGTTGTCGTAAGTATTGGTAATAGCGATTAAGGAATTGAGATAATACGCGATGTCGTGATGACTGTGGTTCCAATGACTAATCAACATTCGCACTTCAACTCCTCGGTTTATAGACACTTCTCGAATCTTGTTGTCTATCACGGACCAAAATCTATAAAAAGTAAAAGTTTAGTTAGACTAGTAGTTATGAAAATGGAGAAATGATTTTCTTCACTCGTATGTCGGAGTATAAATCATGAGAGGATAATAATCCATGACGGAGATGTAAACAAACTGTTGAGCCGTATCCATCACGTTTAAGAGCGCGTCGATGTCATTGCTACGTTGAGGTGTACAAAATTCAGGAGGTGAGCTCTTTTATTATTCAGTTATTATAGAAAAAACAATAATAATTAATTTCTTTTTCTTTTCAGTGGTTTTTTAGCTTACCGCGAAATAAACTTGGGACGCAGTGGCGTTTAATGGAAGCAGGAAGGGATTGGTTTGGTTAAATTCGGTGTCGTATTGCGGCGGATAGGACGGAGGGATGGTGGCGTTTTCAGCACCCAGCAACCAATACACTTGAAAAATCTTTTCTAAATCTTGAGCCAAACAGCTGCAATTGTAAATCATCAAACCCAATTCTTTTACCTTTTGTTTTAAAATAATTATTAGAAATTATAAGGCACACACAGTTTATATGGGAATTACTTGAGTCAGTGATTCCCAATCTAAATTGGCACTGCCGACATAAAGATGTTGGAGATCGACGATCCAGAATTTGGTGTGCAAAATTCCAGCTCCTAATAAGGCGTCAAAATTGAGACTGCGCACGACAGCCGCTCCTACAACATAAGATCTAATTTAATCAGTTTTAATTATTTACGAGGATTATCAATGAGAAGAGACCCGCTTGCGCTAATTCCGCGCTGTCGATATCGGGATCGGAAGACGAGGGCTGGTTCTGAACGATTTGAATGTCAATGCCGCGATTGAGACCGGCATCCATTAAACCGTTGAATATGTTTTCTCCCTAGGAAAAAAATAATAATTAAGGAAAATTGACGTCTTTAAAAGATCTAACTTGGTCGTCTAAAGAGATGGGCTGAGCTTCTCCGTCGTATCTCAGAGTCCAATAATACGAAGCGATATGAATACTGGAAGTGGCGATATTTATAAGATTCGACCAAGCGGAATAAGTAGATGGAAATTGAGGAGAACCAGATGTATAAGTCAAGTTATCTGGAATACTTTCAACTATACTGGCTCTATAATAATCCCATTAATTTGTTTATTAATTTAATAAGAATGTTTCAAATCAACTTACATGCATTGGTCGGAACATTGCGCTGCCGAAAAAGTACGACAAAATGCGGAGAAAATAACCGCACAGAAAACGAAGCGATTCAACCACATAATTCGACAAATTATTTATAATACGATATGATATTTATGTTTTCGAAAATTTCAAGAATAACTTCAACCTACAGAAAATTTCGCGAGTATTTATATAATAATAATAATAATTTGTGTCGACGAATTTATTATCTGAGAAAATGTTTGCGATAGCGCCGATAAAATTGACGAAGATTTTTATCGATAATTGTAGCAAAACAAAGTTAAAAATAACACATTTTTTTTTTTGTTTTTAATTTTAGAAATGGGTCCAAAGAAAAGTGGAGGTAAATCGAAGGGGGAGTCATCATCGGATGATAAGGCTCAAGGTGGAAAACAAAGCAAAGCCGGGGCTGGCAGCTCCGTCAAGGTCGAAACAATTTAATACCTGCAATATATATTTCTCAGCTTATACGTAATTAAAAAATTATCTATTTTATTAATAGGTTCGTCATATTTTATGCGAAAAACAGTCCAAAATCTTAGAGGCTATGGAGAAATTGAAAAGTGGTATGAAATTTAACGAAGTGGCTACAACTTATAGCGAAGATAAAGCGCGTCAAGGGGTATGTATAATATAATAATTTGATTCTATGATTTTTGTGAAATTAAATTTTTGTGCGTGAATTTGAATAGGGTGATCTGGGATGGATGAGTCGAGGTTCGATGGTTGGTCCGTTTCAAGAAGCCGCTTTTAATCTGCCAGTGTCAACATTAGGAAATGCCATTTATACAGATCCTCCGGTCAAAACGAAATTTGGTTATCACATTATTATGGTAGAAGGGAAAAAGTAGATCCTCTTCTTTTTTTAATAATAAATTTATAATTAAAAAAAATAAATATAATCTGAAAAGGGAAATTGTGACGTAATTAAGAGAGGCATTGACCGCTAATCACGTGATCTAACTTTTTTGCACTTGAAAAAAAAAATTTATTTGATAAATTTCTACATAAATTTTTTATTCTAGGGTAAACAAAATGTTAAGAGCCATCAAAATGTTTATTAAATTGATTGCTGCTGTTGAGTAATTTTTTTTTCTTCTGATTTTTTGATAAATTAAAAAATCGTCGCTGCAAAAAAAAAAAAATAATAATACTGTACTGTAATAGCAAAAGTCTTTGAACTTGAGGGTTTATTTGAAGGTGGAGGTTTACAACCTTGAATACGCGTTTAGAGGTGAAGCGTCCTCGAATAAGCTCCTCCTCTATTATGACCGCGGATGTGTACAAGATATAATTCAAAGCTTTGGAAACTGAAGATTTTCGAATTATTTTTTTTTGTAATTATTAATCATGTTGTTAAAATTATGAAACTATATTAGTGATATAGATTTTTTAAAGTATTAAAAAAGTTTAATTGAGTGTATATAACGGTGAATGGAATTGTCGGTGGTAAGAAGAAAAAGATGATGCTGCTGACCGGCTGCCGGGGTATGCAGCGTCCCTCGTTGACGTGTTGTATACTATAAATTCTACAAGTTTTTTGCGAGTCAACCCTTCTATCTAATATCAAGTAAAAATAAATAACATTTTATTCATATAATAATATTTTTCTTCTTATTATAAATGCGTAGGGGGTGTAGGTTATCTGACGGTTTATTTATGTGGAGAAGTAAATGAAGCGAGATGCGGTTGATGGGTGCTTGGGCGCCGCCATTATGCCATCGTTTATCCGAAATGCATACTACTATACGGTTATATTCAACTAGAAGTACAGTAATAACGTAAATCATTGACTAAAGATTTTAAATATATTATTTATTTTTAAAACGGATAATTATTAACCGTGCGTGCAAACCTGTTTGACACGGCACATTTGTAAGTGCAGTTCGGATAAACGAAAAAGTCAATGCTTGTCTATCTGTTTACATAACCAAACCGATTTATATACAGTAATAATTATAATATTTGTGTATTTGTGTTAATTTCAGATTTTATATTTAATTGGAGACGTCTATTACTGACGGACCTAGCACACTGACGGTGCAAAATGAGTTTTTCAAGCGACGAGGTTAATTTTTTGGTCTACCGGTATCTGCAAGAATCGGGTATAATAATATATTATAAAACAACGGTTTAGTTTTTACAAATTACATATACAATAATTATTTTTTTTTTAATTTAAGGATTCCAACACTCGGCGTATACCTTCGGAATTGAAAGTCACATTAGTCAATCAAATATAAACGGTGCGCTGGTTCCTCCCGCAGCTTTATTAAATATTATCCAGAAGGGTTTGCAGTACACGGAAGCTGAAATCAGCATCGGAGAGGTTAATTCTGAATTGTATTCAGTAACGTAATAAAATATTTCTAAAATTTGTTTTGTTTTGTAAAGGATGGTGCGGAGAGAATGGTGGACTCGTTATCTCTCATAGACGCTGTGATGCCCGATGTGGTAGCTTCCAGGCAGCAAGCTAATCAAACCAAAACAAATAGCGTTAAAAATGAAACCAGTAATACCAATGGGGATGATGCTTCTCATCCTTACGGTAAGAATCATATTACTGGAATCTATCGTAATAATTCGCACTGTGTACATGTGCGTTAACAAAATTGCATTTTTGGTTCTCAAGATCAATGGAATTCAGTTTGGAACTGCGTAAATTTAATTTCCTATAACTATGACTCTACGGTTTTTACATTCAGAACTTCTCAAATTTCCGACGTATCAATTTTTTATTTAAAATTACAAGTGTTGAGTTTAATTTTTTTTACTTTTGCATTTAAATCTCAATTAACGATAACCGTTAAATTATTGTTAACTGGAATTAAAAATGTAGGAAAATTGAGAAATTTTGAACTTTACCAATTCCTTGAAAAGATTTGTTGTTTTTTTTTTCTTTCTCAGTACATATGTATAATATTTTTCTAATGGTGTGATGTTTTTAAAACTAATTTTTTATTAATTTTTTGTAATAATTGTAGCTAATCATAGCGAAACGGTTGAAGTTGAATCCGGAATTGAAATTCCTTCCAATAGGTGTACGGTTCTAAGGGGTCACGAATCCGAAGTATTTATATGCGCGTGGAATCCAACTACCGATCTTTTAGCATCAGGGTTTGTTAGAATAATTTAAGACATTTTTTGAGTTTATTGTTAGTAAAGATGTTCATTTTTTTATATAGCTCCGGTGACTCGACCGCTCGTATTTGGAATATGAGTCACGATCTTCCATCTAACAGTCCCAATCAATTAGTTTTAAGGCATTGTATACAAAAAGGCGGTACCGAAGTGCCCAGCAATAAAGATGTTACTTCTTTAGATTGGAACGTAAGATATTTTTAAAAAAAAGGAATTAAATTTTATTTTGAAATGAATAATATTAAATTTTTTTTATAAGTGTGACGGAACGTTTTTGGCCACAGGGTCGTATGACGGTTACGCCAGAATTTGGACAACAGATGGTAAATGAGAAAAAAAACTTTTTGTGTTCGAAATTTAAATTAATTTATAAACGTTGAATGATTTGAGAAGGTCGGCTCGCTAGCACGTTAGGTCAACACAAAGGACCCATTTTCGCTTTAAAATGGAATAAAAAAGGAAATTACATTTTAAGCGCAGGAGTTGATAAGGTATAAAAACTTATAAAATTCCATAAATAACTTTATCAAAATTTGTTTCCCATCAAAATAGACGACTATTATTTGGGATGCGAGCTCGGGACATTGCACTCAACAGTTTGCCTTTCATACAGGTTCAATAAAATTTAATATAACAATTTTAAAGTTTTTATTTTTTGAATCTGAAATTAACGAGGTAATTATTACGTGTATATATTAGCTCCAGCTTTGGATGTGGATTGGCAAACGAATAATAGTTTCGCTTCTTGTTCAACGGATCAGTGCATTCACGTTTGTCGTCTAGGCTCCGATAAACCATTAAAAACTTTTCAAGGGCATACAGTAAGGATTTTTGTTATAATTTAATAAGCCGGGGAAGGAGGATTATTAATTTTATAAATAATTCGATTTTTGTTATTGTTGTTTTAGAACGAAGTAAACGCAATCAAATGGGACCCTCAGGGCAATCTATTGGCGTCGTGTTCCGACGATATGACTTTAAAGGTAGTTGAAATATTACGCTTTTATTTTTATATGATTAATGCACGTTGAATTATTATTATTAATATTATAGCCGGTAATAAAAATAATTCCAGTGGGGGAGAATTTAGCCACATGAGTTTGATAGATCTAATCTGTTTAAATTATTTATTTATCTCGTTAAAAAAAACCTCCAAAACTTTTTCAGGGCGTTAGTTAGTTAATATTGATCGGTGAAAGTATGTACGTGATTTTTTAAAAACCCTATTGATAGAAAGTTGCGTGTTAGCTAGATGTTAGAAAAAAGTCCGTGAACCTTTACTCAATATATAAAGCGGTAGGTGTGCGTCAGAGTATATCCCCCGCGTTGCTGCTACTGCTGGCGGTTAATGAGGGATATTTATCATTTGTAGGCACCGAGAGGTGTAATGGTATTGCTATTGGTTTGCTAGTGGCATCCTACTACTACTACTACACTATGTTTTTGTTATTTTATTATTGATGAGCCTGCAGAAGGCTTTAATGGGAGCCAGAGGGAATTTAATAGCCCGTCTTCATTTCTTTTGATGCCATCATAATCACACTACCCATAACTGCAGCAACAGCAGTAGCAACAACAACAACGTACTAGCCACAACTCAGGTAGAAAGAAAAAAAAAATAAATAAAGGTTGTAGAGAATTATAAATGTCGAAGCCACGCACCATCAGCAACCAAACAACACAGAACAGAGAGAGATAGAGAGAAAAAGTACATTGTAGTAGTTAATAATTTATCATTGAGCAACAGAAGCAGTGTGGAGTCATTTCTACATTTGTTGTCTATTATTGTTATGGGGTTGAATAGTAAGGAAAAGAGGAAGTTTTATATATTTTGTTTGATAAAGGAAGAAGAAGAAAAAAATTCTCAATGGTAACATTTGGTGGAATTCTCACCGAATTCTTCGTATTTAGGAATTAATGCTGTATGTGTACTACTCTTAAGGGCTCAGTACGGCCACATACAATTTCAATGAGATAAATACTCGGGTATTACTGTAGTAAAAGGGAAAAAAATTGAAGGAAGATTTACACGTGACACCTGTTTGTTTTGTTAGTCTTTGCGCCAAAAAATTTTTTTTTTTATTATTGAGACAGATTTTTTGGAAAGGGCAGGAAATTGTATTATGATAATAGCTCTTGATCTCTCTCTCCCCTTTTCCTTTTTTAGCTGGGTAAATAATTCTCGCTTTTATTTACTTATTTTTACGATATATTGGAATAATGCGTATTGATCGAATTTTAATTCCCGCCACAGTTCACCAATTTAAAATTCAGACAGCTTTTTTTTTATTATTTAGATTGTATGCTAATTTTACGGTGGAATTTGTAAAAAAAGTATTAAATCGATTATACTTAAGAAAAAGTCCATAATCGAAATTAAATTAAATATGTAGAAGAAGAATAATAAGAAGAAAAAACATAGTTCTCTGAATATAAATTTATATTTTAAGTTTTTTTTTTCGGCTTTTTGTATTTATTTATTTATTCGCTTAAAAAGAAAAAAAAAGAAAAGGGCTTTTCTTGAGAGAGTTTAAGTAAGCTATTTTGTTATCTTGTTTTAAGCTTCTAGTTATTGAGGGGGAGGGTTTTTATATATATTCTCCGGTACAAGTTACAGCTAAATAAAGAGATCATTGACGGTGAATTAAACTCTCTCTTTGGGAAATCTTGAGGTAGAAAGAACGAAAGAAAGAAGCTTATTTATGGATCGAACTAATCCGATTTATTTCTTCTCGAATCAAAATAAATAAATAAAATAAAAATAAAAACCTTTTAGATATATATACAGTATACTGTATAGTTTTTTATATATATAATATATTATTTATTATTAAAGTCGAAGGAATAGAAATTGATAACATCGTGGACGAAATTTTTTTTTTTATGTACATGTATTTATTTTTTTTATATATATTTTTTTTAATAACAGATTTGGAGTATGAAGCAAGAAAATTGCGTGCACGATCTTCAAGCACATAGCAAAGAGATCTACACGATAAAATGGAGTCCGACAGGTCCGGGAACTAGTAATCCAAACATGAATTTAATATTAGCCAGGTTCAAATTAAAATCTTAAAAAAAAGTGTGGGGAAAAAGTTTTTAATATTTATTTTATTTCTATAGTGCTTCGTTCGATTCGACGGTTCGTTTATGGGACGTGGAGCGAGGTGTTTGTATTCACACGTTAACGAGACACACGGAACCGGTTTACAGCGTGGCCTTTAGTCCAGACGGAAAATATCTAGCGAGCGGATCATTCGATAAGTGCGTGCACATATGGTCAACACAGGTAAGAGTAAACAAAAAAATACTTTTATTATTATCTTTTTTCGTCTTTGACTTGATTCTCCCCGCTGTTTTATCGATTTTTATAAGCGTTGAGCCAAGCTCGTACTAGAGGGCGCTTACAGTCTATACGTGAGTGAGTTGGAACTTAAGAACGGTAAAAAAAGAACTAGAGATTGTGTGTGATGGGAGGAGGGTTGTTGAAGAGAGGATGGAGAAAGGTTTCGATGACACTCGGATGATCAATGATTTATTGATGGGTTTTTTTTTTTTTTTCTTTCTCATCTTCTTCTGCCTCACTCCTCCATCTCTCTCCGCCGCCGCTAAAGTCTCAGCCATCTCCCCGTACAGTTTTAGGAGAGAAAAGTGTGCGATGTATAAATAAACAATGAGATGGAAGGAGAGAGAGATGGAAAGGTGAGACGAGTGTTTGGAAAAACAATAGGGAATTTAGTCATCGTTCGATATTATAATGTATAAGAAGTATAGAAAGAAAAAAAAAAAATATTGGAAGGAGAAGAAAAAAAAAAGGTCTCTCTCTTGATGTTTGCGCCTCATTTACATGAATTTTCAATTGATTCTCGGATTCCAGATTTGAATTTTTATTTTTTTTTTCTTCTCCTTAAAAAAAAAAAGTTAAGTTTTTTTTGTTGTTGTTTTATTTGAGGTTATATAAAAAATTTAAATAACCCACAAAAACTTTTTTTTTTTTGTTTATTAAACTCCAGTGCTATAGACGGATTGTTTTGTGCGATACTGGCTGATGATAAACATTAAATAAATAAATTTTCGTTTTTTCATTCCTCGAGGAATGTTACTATAGTTAAAAAAAATAATAAAAGTTTGAAGAAGGAGACGAAGAAAAAAAAAAAAAAAGAGTGTCGGTTTGGGAATCATTCTGTTCCACCCTGTAATTATCAGAGACGTTAAATCCATGATGCATGCACTGGTATTAGCGCCCGAGTAAAAGCCTCGTATTATATATATATGAGAGAGAGATGGAGAGAGAAGCTGCGTCAGTGGCGGCGTTAGAATTTTAATTATTCAGTTTGAAGTCAGCCAATGAGTGAGCAGGGAATTGGTTGGAACATCATTTTTGTTGCTTGGCGTTTATTAATCTCCTTCTAAAGCTTTATCTCACACTCTTTCTCTCTCCCACTCGCCTAGCTCAATATTATACATCCCCTATTTCGAGGGGGTTCCTACCTCGATTATTGTCGAGACTCATGGCGTGTGCTTTAGGTGTTACGCAGCAGCACAGTACCGTAGTCGTCCTCGTCTCTTCGTGATAAATGAGAAAAAAAGAAAGTGAAATTATGTTGGTAGAAACACAGACTTTCTTTTTTTTATTTTTATTATTATATAGTTTTTTATTTTTACTTAATATCAAAAGTTGAAGAGGATAGAAACAACGAGGAAATAAAAAAAAAAGTTGTTTTTGTTTGTTGCAGCAGCGGTAGTAGTGGCGGTGGCGCACGGGGAGACTTTTGCGCTGCTTGGTAATTGAATGCAGATCATGTTTCAAAAGTTTTATCGTTGCCAACACCTGAGCCCATCTCTCGATAGATTTTTTTTTTTTTTTGGTACTGTATTTTGAAAGGAAAGGGAGGGTGAAATTGTGGAGGGGGACCGGGGAATCGAACGGAAGAAGAATAAGAACCGAAATTTGAAGGGAGAAAGAATAAGAACCAGATGTGGCCCTCTACTTTTTTTTGTTGTTGTTCTTTTTCGAAAGTTAGGCGTATTTTAGGTTGCGGAATTTTGGTGGTGTTCGCGTAGAACAAACATCGCGTAAAGTCGTACATTAAGTTTTTATTAATTATTATTATTATTCTAGTAGCTTAATAAAATACAGTAATTACTAATTGAATGCAATATTGTTAGGATATATTATAGGGTGTTCGTTGGATGATGTTAGTTTTGAAACATGAATAAATCGGTCGAATTTTAATGAAAATTAATTATTTTTTAATATTTACATTAGTTAACACCTCCCATTTAATAATAAAACACAATTATTAAAATATGACCTCTACAACTGAGTCGGTACGTGTAAACGTGTTCACTTTGACCGGCTAAAGCTTTTGCGGACTTGCAGCTTGCACCTGCCGACTGCATCTCGGCACGTGCCGGCATCTACCATAGGATTCATGAAACATTTCCTCGAGCACATTTACACGTGCCGATTCAGTTGTAGAGGTCATATTCAAAAACTTGTTTTGTATTATCAAATGGGAGGTATTAATTAATGGAAATTTTTAAAAAATAATTAATTTTTTATTAAAATTCGACTGATTTAATCACGTTTCAAAACCAACGTCATCCAACGAACACCCTATAACATATTTTCGTTCCGATCGCGTAACTATATGATTTCGCGCAATTTGCAGTAGCGTAAAATGTGAACTTTTAACGTATTTAATTTTTTTTTTTTCGTTCGGGTTTTTGCTCTCTTCACATCTTCTTTCTGCTGTATCTGTGTTTTTTTTTTTTTCTTCTTTTATTATTATTTTTTGTGTGTGTGTTGGGGGTCGTGATTGGTTGTTTGCTCAAAGTTAAAGCCTCGTGTTAGCGTTCTATTACCTTTACGCGTATTGGGGTAATCGAGTTTAGCCACCACCCTGCTTCTACTACCGGTGCTGGTGGTGGTGTTTCGAAAAGATGAGATGAAACTCTTTTTCTTTTTCTCCATCTTCTATGTGTTCCAATCTATCTGTGTGTAAATGGGAACACATGCAGTTGGAAGCGTGTGTTGTGTGTGTAGGCCTATGTATGCCTTTTTCTACTTTAACAAGCAAATAACAGTCAGCATGAGCAGAAGTAGCCTTAGGCTTGACCGCCACTTGATTAAAGCCACTCACACTCTTCGCTCTCAATCTCTCTCTCTCTCTCTCTCTCTCTCTCCATCTCTCACTCTATCTCTCTCTTATATAACTTGGAGAGTATTATATGAGCTGTTTCTCATGCTGGCTTAACTCTTACCCAAGCTCCATTTAACCTCCGAGTCCTTTCTCCAACGCATACATCTACCGTAGCTACGTGTACCACTATTAAAGCTTTTTTCCACACACGCACACACACACACACTGGAAAGGACAGTTTCATGCAAATAATTCCTCTTCCTGTTTTATTTTTATCTTTTACGAGTTCCAGAGCCGGCGCGGAGAGGGTTTGGCAAGGGCCGGGAGTAGACGTTCTGGGTGAGAGGAGTGTTTACTTCATAAAGCTTCGTTAAAGCGAGTATGGACTTATATAAAAATTTTCTATAAGCGAGTGTTGACTTTTAAAAATTTCATTTTAAGCGAGTGTTTACTTAATAGAACTCTATTTAAGCGAGTGCTTACTTTCTAAAAGTAATTTTTAAGCTGGTGTTTACTTCATAAGATTCACTTTAAGCGAGCGTTTACTTCATAATATTTAATTTAAGTGAGTGTTTACTTCATAAGATACAGTTTTAACATTTTAAGCGAGTGTTTACTTCATAAGATTTAATTTTAGCGAGTGTTTACTTCATAAGATTTAATTTAAGCGAGTGTTTACTTCATAAGATAACATTTTAAGCGAGTGTTTGCTTATTAGAACTCTATTTAAGCGAGTGTTTACTTCATAAACTTAAGCTATATTTAAGCGAGTGTTTACTTCATAAACTTAAGCTATATTTAAGCGAGTGTTTACTTCATAAACTTAAGCTATATTT